>ML365506.1:0-77907 GCA_005239505.1 Nicotiana paniculata
TTTAGGGTGAAATTGAGGGAGTTTGGATTTGAGTTTTAGAGAGCTTTAGGTGGGGATTTGAGGGACCAAACGGAGCTCGATTTCGACGAATTTTATATGGTTAGACTCGAGAGAAGACAGGGTTTATGATCTTCCATGTTTGACTGATTTCGAGACGTGGGCCCCGGAGGCCGGGTTTTAGCCTATTTCGGATTTTTGGCCTGTTTATATAATTTTTCTTGTAGAATTCGATTCTTTGGCCTATGTTGATAATATTATTCTGATTATGGTTAGATTCTGAGCTTTTGGGCATCGAGTCGAGGGACGAGGATATCCCGGAGTAGGATTTTACGCTGTTAAAGTAAGTAACAGTTTTAACTCTAGCTTTGAGGGTATAAACCCGGAGATTTGATATCAGGTGATTGTTTGGAGGTGATACCCACGCTAGGTGACGGGCATGTGGATGTGCACCGCGAGGGACTGAGACTTGGTCCGTCCCGTGAGGCTATGAGGCCTAATGGCTATTATCTGTGGTTATGTGTTTACTTGTTGTTGAACTTGTTTGCCCTCATGTTAAAGATTATGCTTAGGCTTTATTCATGCTCACATTATTTGCACTCAGTCATAGGAATTATTGTACATGTTAACCTCAGTGTCTATTATTTTGTTGATATGTTGTGATACTTGATGTGGGTTATGTCCCATTATTTGTTAGTGATGGTGAGGCTAGAGAGGTTTATGATTGAGTGAGGTTGAGGGTCGGTTGTGAGATATTTGATATGATATGATATGATAGCACGTGAGTTGTCCGTGCAGCACGTGAGTTGTCTGTGCGGATCCAGGTATTGATACCATAGCGTGTGAGTTATCTGCGTAGCACGTGAGTTGTCCGTGCAGATCCATAGATTTATATTATGGCACGTGAGTTATCCGTGCAGCACGTGAGTTGTCCGTGCGAATCCAGGTATTTATACCAAAGCGGATGAGTTTTCCGCATAGCACGTGAGTTGTCTGTGCGGATCCAGGTATTGATATCATAGAGGTGTTATCCGCGTAGCACATGAGTTGTCCGTGTGGATCCAAATATTGATATTATGGCACATGAGTTGTCCGTGCAACACGTGAGTTGTCCGTGCATAGTGCTTGGGCTTTGGGAGCCCCTCCGCAGTTTGTACACCCTCAATGAGCGCAGGTACATATTGAGTTCTGAGTGCGAAGTGCCGAGTGCTGAGTGATGGAGTGACATTGCTGTGAGGTTGCATTTACTTTTTCTATTGCTGCATTTACCTGTTAATTTCTTTGTGGCATTTGTTGGTTTTATGGAATTTACATGTTTATTCATGTTTATTGTAAATTTTGAAAATAAATAATTGGACTGTTTTGCTTAGCTCGTCACTACTACTCAGTTCCTTAGTTATGTCTGTTATTACTGAGTTGGTTGTACTCATACTACACCCTGGACTTTATATGCAGATCCTGGTGAGTTAGAGCGCGGCGATTGTTGTGTTCATGCCGGCTATCTGTGGAGATTTCAAGGTAGCTGCTAGCGTCCACAGGACCTTGTTACTCCTTTTGTCATTTCTTCTTTTGAATAGTTAGACAGTTTATATATCTTAGTTCGTAGTTTTAGACGCTCGTGACTTAGTGACACCCCGATGTTTGGGGTTCATTTACGTATTTTATATTAATTATATTTAGAGTTGATTTAGTTTATGAATATTTCAAATAATGGATATGTTTTATTAAATTCTTATAATCAAATTTAGTAGTAAGATTTTGTGAAATAGGGTTGCCTTATAACACGACAGGCGCCATCACGACCATAGTTAGATTTTAGGGTCGTGACATATTTTCTAGGCATCATCCTTAGCATGACACTTAGAACGTCTTCATGCTGATGATTGTGATAACTTGAACCCCTATGCATGTGCCCTTGCCTGAACTATGAGTCACCTGTGATATGTTTGAATTTATGTCCCATTTACTGTTGTTTATTAATGGGTAAGAAAGAAAATTTCCTTCATATTTGGGTCTTATTGGGCCATGTGTGTGTTATTGGATTTGAGCATTGGTTAGACATGGTCATAAGTCTGGTGTTGGGCCTGTTGGACACGCAAGGGTAAGGTTGGTGAAGGTCCTGAAGGCACTGCTAGGTTGTTTTGTACTTGAGCTAGACCTGTAATTGTTGTATTTGGGCCTGAAATTACTCTATTAAGTCTTGTTTACCTTGAAAATAATAATTACAATTATATTTGATTATGTGGTTCCAAAAATACGTGATCTATTTTAGTACCAATTGTTTAGGCAGTAGATGCTAAGTGAGAAGTGGGAAAACGAAATAAGAGCGAAGGGTAGCAAGATTATGCAAACCGAGCAGTGGAGAGCATGGTCTCGAGGTCGGTCAGGATGGGCGTCGAGGTCGAGCTCAGGAGCCTAACAAAGGGCTGCCGAAGGTGATATAATAGTATTGAAGGCCTAAGAGATGGCCTATTTGTGATTAATAACAAGTACTAAATGAAGAACAATTAATGAACACAATAAATAAAAGGCAATAAATCAATGAAACAATTGTAGAGAATGCTTTAGTTAGAGAGTAGAGGATGTTCTTGTTCTTGTATTGAATATCATGTGTCTTTACAAAGTGACAAGAGTCCCCTTTATATATGAGGGGGAATCCCAACATAGTACATGTGTAATTAATGCAAAGAGAGATGGATGGTACAACCATTTAATGCCACGGTACAAGCTTTTACTATTTTGTGTACTTTGTCAGCTTTCATCACATGCTTTTGGGAATTTCCCGCCTTTCTACATTGGTCTTCGATTTGCACTGTACCGAGGTTGAGGACCTTCGATATGATTCCCTCGATGCCAAAACTTGAACCTTCGAGCCTTCTAAGCGTCGTAACGGCCGTAAAATCGGGCTCTCCGATTTTAGCCGTATAAAGATAGTCCCCGCGTTTATTATAATGAAGTGATAAGAAACGGTCTTGACTTTTTTCCTATTCGACATCCCCATTATGACGTCATTGCCTTCAGAGTATTGAATGATGTGACATAAAAAGCTACACAGAAGTCGCCGTCAACACAATTCTCGAGAAGCCCATGAACCGTTATTGGTTCGACCTTTCCGCTTCAAAGAATGCCCGAAGGGGCCTCTATAAATACTTCAATGACTTGCCTTTTCATAATTTTACATCTTCTTCAAACCTTCAACCTTTTACTAAGTGCTTTCCATTCTCATCTTCTATCTATGTTGGCTTCTTCATCTTCTTTCATCAAAACTCAGTCATAACCATGGCAAGAACTTCCAAAATGGTACCTCAAAAGGAGGGAGCCGCTTCTTCATCACGCCCGTCTAAGGGCAAGTCACGAAATCCTCCTACCATCGAGCAATGCATCCCTGGTTCTTTCGACACCATCTCCGATTTCACGATTGAGAAACCCCCTTCTACACCGGGCCGATGTGAGCCCATGTCTCGATATATAAGTGTAGTATCCGATACTGAGAGGGTAAAACTCGACTATTGTTGGGGGGGGCGGCCTGAGTGGAAATCCCCACAGATGACGAAAGCATAATCACGCATAATGCTGGATTTCTCAGCGTATATACATATCCATTTACCTTAGGCCCCGTAGATTCTTCCTCTCTACCGATTGACTAAGTGATTCTTGATTTTTGCAACCAATACTGAGTGACACTCGGTCAGATCTATCCTTCTGTTTGGAGGATATTTTATATGATTCGACACATTGCCAACATGGTATAGGGGATGACTTTCACCCTTGACCATTTGATCAGATTGTACAACCCTCGACTCTTCCGTGGGGGCCTAATTAAACTGCACTGTCGATCCGCCAAGGCGTTCCTCACCTGCATCGACGAGGATAGAGATCGGGGATGGATGAGCTGATTTGTTAGAATCAGAACTTCGAACATCATCCCTGCTGATAGAATGTCGTTCCTGGAGGAATGGAATATAAAATGTAAGTACCCACGAGTTGAGTATGGTTTTCCTTCTCTTTTTCTTTCGGTTGATTTTCTTCTAATTGTGTAGCCACTGTTTGGTTTCCCGGTACAGTTTAGGACCTTCCGGGGTGGATCAAACTTTTAGACCCCGCTTTCCCATGCAACAAACGCGTATGGCGTGAGCTGGCTAAAACACGGTGGCAGGGTAAGAACCATGGTATGCTCTTGTTGTTATTATTTTCTGATTCTTTGTAAAAACTTTTGATGGCATTGTTTTTTGATATAACACGCTTGTGCAAGCCTCAACGAAGGTGTGTTGATGAGACCTCCCCTACCTGGTGAGGAAGAGGCTCCTAAGACCACCAAGGACAAGAAAAGGAAGAAGGAGGCCTCGACGGAGTCTCCAAAATCAAAAAGGGAAAAGGTTTCAAATCTCTGGTTCAAACCAGATTTGATTCACTTCTGTTTATCTTCATAAACTTAACTATTTTCCGTTTGAATCTGTTCAGATCCCTATAGATCTGAAGTATTTTTGTGTCTGTTTGGCATTTTTCCTCAAAGATTTTTTGTTTTGCACTTATTGTTAACCGATTTTTATTTTACCCTAAAATCTAGGGTTTCTATTTTTAAGGGATTTCTGCAAAAAATGTTTAAAAAATTTAAATGTTCAACTCTGGTTTTCTTCTTTACTTTTCGAATGATTTATTATGCTTGAGTTTCATCTCCATGACTTTATGACTTAGGGTTTTAATTAATTCGATTATTTATTTCACTATTCCTTCCCGTTTACCTTAGCTTTGTAAATTAGCTTGTTAATTGATTTTACTGCTTAAATTAGGATTTGAAATTGTGTTAATAGCGATATTTCCTTATCATACTTTTACCTATTATTTCCTTATGTGTGATTAGTAGTTGGTGCTACTCTCCTTGATTCTATTACTGGCCTGATTTTTGCGCTTTGATTATTAAGGTTGATTTATAATTGATTTCTAGACTTACTTCTTACTTTATTTAGCCCTAATCTTGTCTGTTGATTTATTTCATGAAAGATTCTCCTTAATTTAAGTAATACTTACATGATTCTATCCCATTAATTGGTTTGTGTTAACCCTATTGATTGGTTAGTTTATTTTTCGTACCTTATTTGTGTGCCACTGATTTTCCTACCTTATTTGGTTTTACTCTACTGTATGCTATAAAAAGCCTTTCATTGTTCTGATTTCAAACACGCTTACACACTTACACTCAGACACACCTACCTATATATGAAGAGACTTACACTGACACACTTACACTCACACGCACAACATCTTTACTGAAAAATACTTACAATTCAAAATTCTCAAAGTTGTATGTTCTCTCATAAACTTGAGTTCTTTCTATCACTCTGATATGCCGCACTGTTTAGCCGGCTGGAAGCCAAGGCTAAACTCTCTGGATCCAAACTGCCATTACATTCTTGTTTACTTTCTTCCTAACCGATATGTGTTAACTCCTGTTATCCTATTTTGTTATATGTGCTTATGTGGTTATTTTATTTCAACCTTAGCATGCTTCTGTTTGATCTATAATTCTTGCTTACTTCTTTTTAAACGAGTATGCTTTGGTTCCTGCTACCCTGTGATGTTCTATGTGTTTATTTGGCTAATTATTTCAAACTTCAGCATGTTTCTGCTTAATACATGCCTATATGATCCCACTTAGTGATAATTGATAAACTAAGTCATCTTCAATAATGTGAAACCCTGATTAGTCAGTTGTATGTTCCCTGTTCTGCAAACATGTAATATGGTGCCAATTATGTCTATTAGTTCAAGTATCCTTTCTCTTTTGTGATTGCTTTAAATACTGGTACAATATCTATGTCTGAACCAATACCAGTTTGTTTGAACCATATGCTAAATAGGACTCTGTTTGTTCTAGGTGAAGTTCTGTTTACAGTCCTATAAATTGAATCTGTTTACTCCTAAAAATCAAACTGTTTTTCTAAAAATGTTCCCCTACCCTTTATATACTGTTTTTAAACTTCTACTCTTAGTTATCTAGGTTCCTACCACCCCCGGTGTGATCACTTCCTAGGGTCCTTGAGACTCTTCCGAACTCTGACACATTGGGGTTGGTCTTCCAATCTTTTACAAACTATTTCTCTAAGTAAGGTTCTGGTGTGAGCATTTCCGGGGGTCCCTGAGGCCCTTGAGAACTTTGACACACCAGAAGCCCAATTTTGTGTATCATGGATGGACCACATGTATACTTCGGACTTGCTTTGCTTGAAGGCCTGGTTTCCAGGTTTATATTGGGCCTATAAAGGCTCCCTAAGGTATAATGAATTTCGCTGTGTAATTTATTCATTGTTGGGCTGTAATAATGTAATAATCTCTGTAATAAACAAATCTGGGATTAATAGTAAAAGATAGGAGAGAGGGTTTATATATCTTTTGTTAAAAAACTCGGGTAGAAATCCTACCAATAGGTCTATTATGTTGGTTCCTTATGTGCATGTTACTGTTCATTTAGATATTCTGCCTATAGGATGTTTCTCTGACTGTTTGTGACTCTGAATCTTCATATTTTCGCGTATTAGAGACACTGCCTATAGTTCTTTTGTTAATTCTGCATTAGAATCCATGTTCATAGGATCTACACATATTTCCAATCTCAACGTGCATTAGTGATCATGTATATAGGATCATATTTGTATGAATTAATAAACTTTCCTGGTGACTTGTCTAAAATTCCACCCACATGTGATTAATAGAATTCTTGCCTATAGGGATTAAAAATCAGTTTCAACTCAAATATCATGTCTATAGGGGATATAAAAATCAGTTTTCATCAATTTATATACCATGTCTATAGGAAATAAACAAATTATTTCCAACACTTAGAAATCATGCCTATAGGAGTTAATTAATTCTGCAAATTAGAAAGCATGCTTATAGGATCTAAAGAGATAAAACCTTTTTTCATGAGTTAAAATCAGTAACTCGCTCAGAAACCATGTTATAGGTCTATAATTAACATTGTAGATGCCATGCCCATAGGATTCTGCTCCGGTTATCACTTAGGCAAACTTGTAGGGTTATTAAGAATTCTGGGTCTAAAAATTGTGATCCCTTGTTGCTTGAAATTTGCCCAGATTCAGAATTGAATCAAATCAGTAGGCAAGCCAGGTGGTCCCAATGCTCGTTTTAATAAACTGATTTCTTACATTCTGTTTATGCACATCTAGATATCATGCTTATAGGATCCTAAATTAATCAAATTTGTTGATTGAACTGCGTGCATTTGTTGTTACTTGTGGAGGTTAACATGAGCCCTTATTTGCTCCTTACATGATAGTCCTATCTAAATTTTGTTTATCGCCTAGATTTTTCTCATTTTAAGAAACATAGGTCAGTCTAGAACTACCTTAAATAGAGGTCCTAAACACCTCCAGGACCATAGGTAAGGGACGGGTAGTGCACACATAAGGCACGAGTTATAAACTACTAGAACGCTTAAGTAACAACTGAAAGATAGTAATTGGGTAGTAAAGGAAATGATGACCCGTGTGCTAATACTATGTGTAGCACCCCAACTTGGGGAAAGTTACCAAGTATTGCATGGAAATGATCCTGTAGGCTAAAAAACTTAGGACCCCTTGTCATTCATGTTTTGAAATAATAGTTGTCTAAATTGCTTTATTTTCCTTTAAGACTAATCCGCTTAATTAAGTTCGGTCGGGACCCACCATTGTGGACCTCGAGGGGTGCCTAACACCTTCCCTTCAAGGGAATTTTGAGCCCTTACCCGATCTCTGGTGATTCAAACTAGTTTCATGAGTTAACTGCTCTACGTGCCCTAACGCACCTTAATCCGTTAGGTGGCGACTCTTCAAATCCAATACCCCATCCCAAAAGGAAGGGAGTTGTCTCAGAAGTGTCGAAACCCTATTTCGCGAGAAAAAGGGGGCGCGAAAGTATTGCGTCATATTTAATTTGGCCACAAGAAAGAAAATATACCCAAATCTGAGAAGTACATTCAGATCTGAGAAAATACACTCGAATCTTGAGAAATTCAGTAGGTTGGCCATGGATTCTAGCCAGAGATGACAACGGCGATGAAGGTTATACAAGGCCGATCTTGATTGAGGAATTTGAGGTACTAAATGGAGGAATTTTCATAGAGGGTGAGAGAAGAGAGAGTACAAAGGAGAGAAAAAATAAAAAGGAGGTCGGACGACACTGTTTTGGTGGGTTAGGCCAGCGGTGATGCTCTAGGGGGATTGTAACTCCAGAGAGATAGAGAGTTTAAGGGAGATGCGAGAGGCGGCTAGGCTATAGTACGAAGATGAAAGGAGCAAGAGAGGAAAAAGTTAGTTTAGGGTTAGAAACCCCTTAGAGAGGGTATTTGCTATAAAACCCAATATGTAGCTATGTATTATAATTAGTTTAAAGTGTATTAATTTATGATAAATATGGTGTGTAATTGTATTATACCATGTAAAATTTCCTTTAAAATGGGCCCTTCAATACATTCCTTAGTGTTTTGATCCTCTAACATTGTGAAAAGTGAGGCATTTTGATTTCATTGAATATCTAACAAACTCACCTTATTAAACATAATAGAAACTAAAAAATTAAACTAAAAATACCAATATAGTCCCGTCAAATCAGTAGCAGACTAAAATATTTAAGATCATATGTGCTTTACCTCCTTAAATATAGAGTTACTACTCAAAACGAATTATAAGTGTAAAACCAATTGAAAAGTACGTAAACAATATGACATGTGTTAGTTTTTTATTCTCCTTTTGCAGTAAAAGCAAATTAGACCCTTTCCAGACTAATTTAAATAGTTAATATTTGATTCTTTAGACGATGAAGAAAAATTGATGATTTATTTGAATGTCGAACTAATGAATAATTCACCAATCTTTACAATTGACTTTAATGTTATTAACCTTCATTCACCTTGAAAATGAGTTAACTCTTTTATGATATATGAATTTCATATATTCAGGTCGCATGATTGATTATAAAAAATAAAATTTAATTATCTTATACCTAATTGCAAGTTAGACTAAATTATTTGATGGGATGGACTTGTCCAATCTAAAAGTCGCAAAACCAACAATTGCAAAAGACAATAGAAATAGATTTTAAATAGCAGAGATTGTACCAAAAAAAGTTACACCAGATCCTGCAGTAAGCCAAAAATGGCCGAAATTATAAAAACACACTTTTAAATGTGATTACGTATTAAATTATATTTTTTTTGTAATTTTATTAAAGTAAAAATTATAGCTTGTTAAATACTGACAAAAACCAAAGTACTCATTTTTTACAATCTTATTGTCACGATCCCAATTTACCTCCATAGGATGTCGTGACGACACCTAGTCTCTAAGACTAGGTTAGCCTAACAATTTTACAATATAATTTAATATTAATCTGAAACTGAAAAACCTCAACATCTGAAATAAATAAAGACTACAATTTCAAGTAATTATAACTCCCAAAACTCGGTAGATACAAGTCATAAGCTTTAAGTACAGTACCGAATAATTATATACATCACTGCCTATCAAAATATGAAGAAATAAGAAAAGAACATGATAGAAGGGGACTCCGAGGCCTGGGGACGCAGGCAGGTGTTATCAGCAATACAACGCACCAATAGTGAGGCTGATAATATGCACCTAGATCTGCACAAAAACATGTGCAGAAGCGTACTTTGAGTACACCACAACGGTACCTAGTAAGTGCTAAGACTAACCTCAATATAGTAGTGATGAGTCCAGGTCAGAGTCATACTGGGAATAATAAGAAACAAGGAAGAAGATATAATTGTATAATGAAATAATAGAGAAGTGAAACAATGAGAATTTACAAAAGGTAATATTACGGAATCAAGAAAGACAATTACAACACGAATGGAAAGCAGAAATCTTACAAGTTAAGGAACAACAACAGCAACAACAATACAACAAATAAAAGAAATCAACATGGGCATTCCCGAGATACCGTCTCATAGTCCCAAAAGTAAATATCTCACAATCATCCTTATATCACCGCAGGAGCCTTTATATTTTTGTTTTAAAAAACCATTTTCCCGAAATAACATCCTGCGTTTTAGCCAACCTTATCACATCGCACGACTTGTAGTAGTTCCCCTACTAGCCACGCGTATGAAGCCCATCTTATCTCACCACTTGCGTTTCAACACCCAGACCTTATACCACCGCATGCGTATCAATAATCAGAACGGCAAAGAAGAAATCTCTTGCAAACAATAACAACCACACGGCATAAACCTCGTGCAAACAATAACAACCACATGGCGGAAACCTAGTGCAACAACCAAACAGTCGTCTTAGAAATAGTCACGAAAACTAAAACATAACAACTAAAACAGTGATATTTCACGGGTAGCAATTTCAAGTAAAGAATCCCACCGTTAAATAAGGAATATGGAATCAAGAAAGCATGTAATTCAACTAAACGTGTAGTACAATTTGCAAATACGAGATAAGACAAGTAGATAGGTGAAATTAGGCTAAACATGATGATTATACATGCTAAAGTAACTCAGTTAAGGCATAAAAGGAAACTACTTAGATAAAACCGGAATTTCAACATTTAGCCCATGCACGCACTCGTTACCTCGCGTACACCCTCACATATCATAAATTGTCAAAACAATACCAAATCCTCAGGGGATTTCTCCCACACAAGGTTAGACAAGTCATTTACCTCAAACCTCGATCAATCAATCAATAAGAAGTCCTGTCCCTTGATATTCTGACTCCGAACGGCTCAAATCTAGGCAAGAATAGTTACATACGATAAATATAACTATTAGAAACTAATTTAAATAATGAAACTACGACTTTAGCAAAGAATTAAAAAATCTCTCCAAAAAGTCAACCCGGGCCGACGTCTCGGAATCGGGTAAAAGTCACAAAATACGAACACTCATTCAACCACAAGTTCACCCATACCAAAATTAATCAGATCCGATACAAAATTTTGATTCTCAAAATTCGGCCTAAGGATTTTTCCACCTTTTTCTCAAATTTCTCAACCCAAATCCTTAATTAAATAACGAAATTAATGATATATTAGTGGAAATTAATCTAAAACGAGTCAATAATTCTTATCCAAATGATTCCTCTGAACATCTCTCAAAATTTTGCCTCACTCTGAGCTCTCTAGGTCCATAAATGTCACGATCCAAACTGGAGGATCATGACTAGCACTCGGGTCATACTTGTCGAGCACCAACGTACATTTTATCTAACCTTCCTTATTATCTTTAAGGGTCGATGAGATTATTGTAAAAGGTAGATATGGATCATGAACAACAAACAATGAAAGATAGTGGAATGAGTATACATAACATGGGGATGACAAGACTTCCAAGGAAATACCTATAAGGTACAAGATACCACACTTCCATGGAAGACTATACAACGAAAATCAGCCGACAAGGCATACCAAACTATACATGAGTCGACACCTGTCTATGAGCCTCTAAAGGATCATAACTGATGCAACATTACTGGAACAGGGCCCCGACATACCCGTAATATCTATAACAAAAATGCATACCAAGACCACGGCATGTCCGAAGAAGGGATCTTGTCAATAACCGCTGAACTAGGAAGCCTACTATGGTGGGGGAGCTGTGTCTACCTATCTATCAGGACCTGAAGCATCCACAAATAAAAAGGACGTCAGTACGAATAAAGTACTGAGTATGTAAGGCAGGAAAGCATAAGTAAGAACAGTAATGTAAATAGGGATAGAGTATATACAACCTCTAACATCTGGGTACCTCTGAGGGCTACTGACATGAAATGTGTGATACATACATATGTATACATACACTTTTAAAACATACGCCTCTGTGGGCAACATCATCATCATATCATACTCGGCCGTAATAGGCTCGATAAAACGTACCTGGCCACATGGATCTGGGTAAACCCAACTAATCAGTGGTTGCACAATAGGTGTCGTACCTGGCCGACTATAGCGCGACTCGGTAGAGTAAAATAGATACATAAATAATGCATGTAGGAATCATTGGAATCATATTCCGAAGTGACGTAAGGTTGATATTCTCTGTACACGTTATTAGGACTAACTCTTCATCAAGAATCTTATATGAATCAGGAAGTACCAACAACATTGAAAACATAAGAATAAGAGAAGCAACCTCAACATCAATTGACCCATAAGAAGGGAAACAATGTAACTACTGCTAGCTTCTAAGAGCAGAGTATATTTAGAAGCTCGTTCATTGCATTATGTATAATCAGAGTCGTGCAAAATAAGAAAAGGGATAGCCTCACATACCTTGTATATATACTTCATAACCTCAAGCTACGCAAGTTTCACGACTCCTTAGTCTACAATAAGAGAAATGACACAGTCGTTATTTTTTAAGTGTCGTAACTATTATGTATCGACCACAAACTATTTTATGATGAAACATACATCACCTCCCCTATATATATGACGTCACACAATTCAAAACAGTCATCAAATAGCCCAACATACCCCTATCACTTCATACACAAAACGACAACCATAATAGTGTCAAACAATCCGAAAATGTTACGGCGAACGACCAGAAAAACACCCTTCCATTATGTGGTGTTTATCCACACCCTTTCTCCTCTTAAATCCATAAAAAAAAGTATCAAAAGAGACAACTTAATAGCAACACGAAACAGCCCACAAAACAGTCCCACAAGTTCAGCAACTCAAAATTAATTTTTCAGTTTACTAAAACATGTTTCGACTTGTCTTTTCTTTCAAATTGAGAAACACAACCAAAAGTACATAATTAATCCTCTTATCCAATAAACTAGCCATGTATTCAACTTAAAAATAAGTTCACAACCAGCCAACCATGACGCAACAATAAACAACATACCACTCTTTCGAAACACGCTAGGTCTAGTCTTTACGATCGAGTTACAACTTGCAAATGCATAGATAATGGAAGGAGAAGCATAATCTTACCTTTTACTGAGTATAACCCACGAAACCTGATCCTTCTTCATCAAAAATCAGTCCCTCAACATAGCTACAAGAAGGAAAAAGAGAAACTAGCAAGTTGTCCGGGCTTTTCGGCAGTAGAATCATGTAGTAACACCCGAAATACCCTAGGGTTTGTGTTGAAATTTTGGGGAGGAGTTGCAGGGGTTCAATTTGGTTTTCAAGGTCTGAAAGATGGGTGAAATAACGAGTTGATAAGCCCTTAAAATTCCCCTCTTGGCCGACTTTAGGTCTTTTAATTGAGTCCTCTCATTTCGGCAAGTAGGTGATGCATCTACTTGTCACCTACCAATCTGCGCAGTCTCGAGAAAAGGAGAATATATCTATATTCCAAGATCGTATTGACAAACTATTTAATGAGATGGAAACTAGACTTATTCAATTTTATGGGTATATCACCCTGTAATTCCATGTAAATTGGGAGAAAATCTTATTAACATTTGACCTAAAGTTTAAGTAATATTATGAACATAAGTTGTGACAACTTTTGTCGAGTTTTGTTTCATAACTCGTTTGACTTTAAGACTTATGATATGGATATTATATGATTCCAATACCTTAAAACACGACCTCTTGAGAATATTAGCACCTCTAGGTTTACCCAAAAATACGGGTTACAACATCCTTGATTCTTTTAACTTCTAATACTTGTTAACCACCCTTATACACCCTTGTATCATTTAATACCAATAGGATTAACTTCTTATCATCTCAAAGATAATCTCTTCTCAGATTTACGTCGACTAACTTATGGCATGAACCAACGGATATGAGTATGGGTTGTAACACTCTCCCCTCTTAGGAACATTCGTCCTCGAATGTATGGGTTTATGGGGAGTCTAACTCATCGTGGATTCCAACGGAAATTTTCGGCCAAGTTTCCCCTATAAAATAGATACTAGCCAAACTTGCAAGCAGTTAAACCCAATGCATACATACCAAGTATTATGGATATGTACATTATCTGTATATCACCATTTTGTATTAAGGAAGAGTATTCTCAAGCCACTACTTACATCATACAGTCATTTCACCTTCTAATGCGTCCTGCGTCCCCCCCCCCCTCCCGACATCCTTGTTATCTTGAATCTGGAACAAGTAAGGGTATCTAGACTGCATCTCCTCTTCTGATTCCCATGTAATTTCTTCCCTGTTCTTGTTCCTCCACAATATTTGAAAGAAGCTACATCCTTTGTTCTCAGCTTGCGGACTTATCGATCTAATATAGCAACTAGAACTTCTTCATATGATAGATCCTATGTAACTTGTACATCTTTGATAGGGACGACCTGAGAAGGGTCTCCAATACATTTCCTCAACATAGATACATGGAATACCGGGTGGACAAATTCCAATTCGGATGGCAATTCTAACTCATAAGCAACCTGTCCAATTCTTTGAAGAACTTTTCACCGTCCTCAGTCGCTCTTGTATCAGTTTCACCTTCTCAATGGCTTGGTGAATCAACTCTGGCCCATATAGTTCTGTTTCACCGACTTCGAACCATCCAAGCGGTGATCTACATCTCCTCCCGTATAGTGCCTCGTACGGGGCCATTTTAATACTGGAATGGTAGCTATTATTGTAGGCAAATTCTATGAGTGGAAGATGGTCATCCCGATTCCCCTTGAAATCAAGAACACATGCTCGTAGCATATCTTCAAGTATTTGAATGGTACGTTCAGCCTGTCCGTAAGTTTTTATATGGAATGCAGTGCTGAGATTCACTTGTGTGCCTAAATATTTCTGAAAAGACCTCCAAAATTTAGTCACAAATTGTGCTCCTCTATCTGATATAATAGATATCGGCACACCATGAAGCCTAACAATCTCCCTGATATACAAATTTGCATAATCTCCAGCTGTGTAAGTTGTCTTAACTGGAAGAAAATGGGCACATTTGGTAAGTCGATCAACTATCACCCATATGCAGTCAAACTTATGATAAGAGCGAGGTAATCCAATAATGAAGTCCATATTAATCACCTCTCATTTCCAGGTCAGAATCTCTATATTCTGAAGCAATCCACTGTGTTTCTGATGTTCGATTTTTACTTGTTGACAATTAGGATACTGGGATACAAATTCTGCAATAGACCTTTTCATGTTATCCCACCAATACTTCTCCTTAACATCATGATACATCTTTGTCGATTCGGGATGGATGGAATATCGGGATTGATGAATCTCAATCATAATCTTCTCTCTCAACCCTCCCACATCAGGCACACATAACCGGCCCTGGTATCTTAGTGCCCCATCTGCTCTGATCTCAAATGCTGTAATTTTACACTGTTGAGTGCTCTCTCTTTCAATCGTACTAAGGTAGGATCTTCATATTGCCGTGCTTTTACCTGGGCTACCAAAGATGATTCTGATGTATTTTGGAATGTAACCCCTCCGTTATCAGATTCTAACAATCTAATTCTCATATTGGCTAGCTGATGAAGCTCTTTAGTCAACCCATGTCTACCTGCCTCAATGTGTACTAAGCTTCCCATTGACTTACGACTGAGAGTGTCTGCCACAACATTGGCTTTACCGGGATGGTACAATATCTCGACACCGTAATCTTTCAGTAATTCAATGTCACCTACGATGCCTCAAATTCAACTCCTTCTACTTGAAGATGTATTGTAAACTCTTGTGATCTGTGTAGATGTCAACATGGATGTCGTATAAGTAGTGTCGCCATATCTTCAAAGCATATATTACTACAGCCAATTCCAAATCATGGGTCGGGTAATGCTTTTCATGCTTCTTCAATTATCTTGATGCATAAGCAATCACCTTCCCATATTGCATTAATACGCACCCCAAACTTATACCTGAGGCATCACAATATACAACATAACCTTTTGTTCCTTCTGGGAGAGTGAGCACTGACGCAGATGTCAATCGATTCTTTAACTTCTGAAAACTTCTTTCACAAGCGTCATACCACTGTAACTTAGTATCTTTCTGTGTTAACTTAGTCAATGGTGCTGATATAGAGGAAAACTCTTCTACAAATCGCCTATAACATCCTGCTAGCCCCAGGAAGTTGCGGACTTTTGATGGTGTTGTAGGTCTTGGCCAATAATCGATCTTTTGAGTTTCGACGCTAATACCCTCGTCAAATATCACATAGCTAAAGAGTGCTACTGAGTTCAGCGAGAATTCACATTTGGAGAGCCTAGCATATAACTTATGATTCTGAAGTGTCTGTAATACTATCCGCAAGTGGCTCGCATGTTCCACCTCCGAACGAGAATACACCAAAATGTCATCAATGAATAAGACCAAGAACACATCAAGATAGGGCCTTAATATAGTATTCATGAGATCCATAAAATATGTTGGGGCATTTGTTAGCCCGAACAACATCAACAAGAACTCAAAGTGCCCATATCTTGTCCGGAAGGCCGTCTTTGGAATATGCTTCTCCTTAACCCTCACCTGATGATACCCTGAACGTAAGTCAATCTTGGAGAAATACATGGCACCCTAGAGTTGGTCAAACAGGTCGTTAATCCTTGGAAGTGGGTACTTTTACTTTATAGTAAACTTATTCAACTGCCGACAATCAATACACATCCTTAACGACCCGTCTTTCTTCTGCACGAACATGACTGGAGAACCCCTGGGTGAAGTGCTAGGCCTAATAAACCCCTTATTCAGCAAGTCCTTAAATTGCGCCTTCAACTCTTGCAACTCTGTCGAGGCCATCATGTATGGAGGAATAGATATGGGTTGAGTTTCAGGCAACACATCAATGCTAAACACAATCTCCCTTTCAGGAGGAAGGCCTGGGAGTTCATTTGGGAAAACATCTGGAAATTCATTGACCATGGGGATTGATTGTATAGTAGGCGGCTTCGCCACCGCATTCCTAAAGCGAATGAGATGATAAATGTAACCTTCTGAGATCATCTTCCTTGCCTTAACATAGGAAATAAGCCTACCTTTCAGCGTAGCAATGTTCCCTTTTCCATTCAATTGAAAATCAAGAAATTGAAATCTAACCATCTTCGTATGAAAATCAACATTTACATAGAATGAGGCCAACCAATTCATTCCAATTGTCACGTCGAAATTAACCATTTCTAATTCAAATAAATTTTCCGAGGTTTGACGACTACAAATCATCAGTGCGCAACTCTATATACCCTTCTAGCAATCATAGAATCTCATATAGGACTAGATGCCGCAAGTGATTTACTTATCAATTCGGGTTCAACGCCAAACTTATTAGCCACAAAGGGTGTAACATATGATAATGTAGATCCCGGATCAATCAACGCATATACATCATAAGAAAACACAGACAATATACCTGTAACAACATCCTGAGATGACTGGAGATCCTATCGACCTACTAGAGCATAGGTTTGATTTTGAGCACCACCCGAACTCGGCAATGCACATCTACCTCTACCACGACATGTCGACTTCTGAAAACCCCATGCGGGAGGTCGAACTAATGAGGAAGAACCAGACACAGATCCAGTTGGCTGAGGCATACACCCACCTTCTCTATTAGGACAATAGCGCATCATATGGTCAGGCTATCCGCAAGAATAGCACGCACAAAACCTCGACGGCACAGTCCAAAGTGGGCCTTGTCGCACTCATCACAACGGGATGTTGGGGCTCTCATCTGGCTAGTATCTCTATAATATTGCGAGCTTGATGCCTGCGAACTCTAACCTGGACCAGAATAGGTAAATCGATCATACTGAGGCCTCTGAAACTATGGAGGAGCACTAGCTACAGGTGGCTCTCAACTCCTCGAAGATTGGGGCCTAACACTACCTCTGAAGCCATAAGAATACCCTACAAATCTCGCCCACTTATGTTGGCCCCTATCCTACTCCCTATATTACCTTGGCTGGCGCTTACGATCCTCTAAGGTCTGGGCATAAGCCTGAATACGGGAGATATACATGCCCTCCACCAAGGAGGCTGTCATGCACTCATTTATCAGATGTGGTCCCAAACCATTCACGAACATATGAACCCTATCACTCATATCGGCCACCATATGGGGAGCATACCTTGCTAAAGAATCAAATTTCATACTATACTCTCGCACACTCATGTTATATCAAGAACTTATCAGCTCTTGCTCGTCGTATATCAACTGGAAAATCGTGATGAAGAAAGGCCTCAGAAAATTCCTTCCACCGATAAGAAGCCCACTTTACTGCCTCTGTAGCAGTAGCATGCATAACCCGTAGTGTACAATGAACCTGATCAATAAAAGTCCGGGGATCCTCCTTGGGGTCTGATCTGGTAAACACTTTGAGGGTCTAGATTAATAAAAATGATGAACTCTCATACTAGCCGGTTTATCAACAGCACCGGTATTCTGCCTCTGAGCCTGATCAACTATCAAGCTAGTCAACACCTGCACCGCACTCCGCATATCCTGGTCTGTAGGGCCATATGGAGGAACTGGTGATGATGGGTGCATATTAATATCCTCTGAATGAGACGGAGTAGATGAGGTATGAGACGGCATATCGTTCTGAGCCTCACTTTGGCCTGCTCTGGTTTGAGGCACCTAACTAGTACCCTCCCCCACAGCTATATCAAGCCGTCTACTAATCGCTTTCTTCCTAATCGAAGGCATCGCTGAAAGAAAACAAGGTTAATATTAATACGAACACTTAAGACTCAACTCTACGCACGATCTAAATTCAAAAAGAAGGTAAAAACCCTAGATGTCATGTAGTCTCCTGATTATAAATGTGGCACGCTACACATCCATAATCAAGACTCTACTAGACACGTCTCATAGACAACCCCTAGGATAAACTTGCTCTGATACCAAGTTTGTCACGACCCACACTGGAGGATCATGACTAGCACCCGGGCCATACTTTCCGAGCACCAACGTACATTTTATCTAACCTTCCTTATTATCTTTAAGGGTCGACGAGATCATTGTAAAAGGTAGATATGGATCATGAACAACAAACAATGAAAGATAGTGGAATGAGTATACATAACATGGGGATGACAAGACTGCCAAGAAAATACCTATAAGGTACAAGCTACCACGCTTCCATGGAAGACTATACAACAAAAATCAGCGGACAAGGCATACCAAAATATATATGAGTCGACACCTGTCTATGAGACTCTAAAGGAGAAAAACTGATGCAACATTGCCGGAACAGGACCCCGACATACCCTTAATATCTATAACAAAAATGCATACCAAGACCACGGCAAGTCCGGAGAAGAGATCTTGCCAATAACCGCTGAACTGGGAAGCCTACTGTGGTGAGGGAGCTGCATCTACCTATCTATCAGGACCTGCAGCATGACATGTAGAGTCCACAAATAAAAAGGACGTCAGTACGAATAAAGTACTGAATATGTAAGGCAGGAAAGCATAAGTAAGAACAGTAATGTAAACAGGGATAGAGTATATACAACCTCTAACATCTGGGTACCTCTGAGGGCTACTGACATGAAATGTGTGATACATACATATATACACATAAACTTTTCAAACATACGCCTCTGTGGGCAACATCATCATCATATCGTACCCTACCATAATAGGCTTGGTAAAACGTACCTGGCCACGTGGAGCTCGGTAAAACCAACTGACCAGTGGTTACACAATAGGTGTCGTACCCGACAGACTATAGCGCAGCTCGGTAGAGTAAAATAGATACATATATAATGCATGTAGGACTCACTGGAATCATATTATGAACCTTTCGGAGTGACGTAAGGTCGATATTCCCCGTACACATTATTAGGAATAACTCTTCATCAAGAATCTTATATGAATCAGGAAGTACCAACAACATTGATAACATAAGATAAGAGAAGAAACCTCAACATCAATTGTTGCATAAGAAGGGAAAAATGTAAGTACTACTAGCTTCTAAGAGTAGAGTATCTTTGGAATCTCGTTCATTGCATTATGTATAATCGGAGTCGTGCAAAAGAAGAAAAGGGATATCCTCACATGCCTTTTATTAGGGATGGACATGGACCGGGTTGGTTCGGATTTTATCAAAACCAAACCAAACCAATTATATCGATTTGGATTGGTTTGGTTTTGTCAGGTTTTTCTGGTTTTCAGGTTTTTTGTTACTTACATATTATTTCAATCTTACTTTGTTAAATATTTGATAATTAAATATATATTTACTAACAATATAAAAAATTGACAAACATATTATCAATTAAAATATTATTATGAAATAATTCTATTAGTAACACATAATTGTTATATTTTTAGTCATCCGCCAAAAATTTTCGTTGATATACACATTCAGGTTAACTGAATTTAGTAATTAAACATAAAAATCAATATGATACCTAAATATTAATAACCATTTCACATTCGAACGACCAGAAAACCACCCTCCCATTATATGGTGTTTCTCCTCACCCTTTCTCCTATTAACTCCATAAAACATTATCAAAAGAGACAACTTAATAGCAACACGAACAGCCCACAAAACAGTTCCACAAGTTCAGCAACTCAAAATTAATTTTTCAGTTTACTAAAACATGTTTCGACTTGTCTTTTCTTTCAAATTGAGAAACAAAACCAAAAGTACATAATTAAGCCTCTTATCTAATAAACCATCCATATATTCAACTTAAAAATAAGTTCACAACCAGCCAACCATGACGCAACAACAAACAACATAACGCTCTTTCGAAACTCGCTAGGTCTAGTCTTTACGATCGAGTTACAACTTGCAAATGCATAGATAATGGAAGGAGAAGCATAATCTTACCTTGTACTGAGTATAACCCACGAAACCTGATCCTTCTTCATCAAAAATCAGTCCCTAAACGCAGCTACAAGAAGGAAAAAAGAGAAACTAGCAAGCTGTCCGAGCTTTTCGGCAGTAGAATCACGTAGTAACACCCGAAATACCCTAGGGTTTGTGTGGGAATTATGGGGAGGAGTTGCAGGGGTTCAATTTG
This sequence comes from Nicotiana paniculata, assembly GCA_005239505.1. Classification (NCBI taxonomy): domain Eukaryota; kingdom Viridiplantae; phylum Streptophyta; class Magnoliopsida; order Solanales; family Solanaceae; genus Nicotiana; species Nicotiana paniculata. The sequence goes on from ML365506.1 coordinate 20,950, forward strand.
GTTTTCAAGGTCTGAAAGATGGGTGAAATAACGAGTTGATAAGCCTTTAAAATTCCCCTCTTGGCCGACTTTGGGGCTTTTAATTGAGTCCTCTTATTTTGGCAAGTAGGTGACGCACCTACTTGTCACCTACCAATCTGCGCAGTCTCGCAAAAATGCGAATATCTCTATATTCCGAGATTGTATTGACACGGTTTAATGAGTTGCAAACTTGACTCATAGATATTAAATTTGGTGGGTATATCACCCCGTAATTCCAAGTAAATTGGGAGAAAAGCTTAGTAACATTTGACCTAAAGTTTAAGTAAAATTATGATAAGTTGCTACAACTTTTGTCGACTTTTGTTTCATAACTCGTTTGACTTCAAGACTTATGATACGGATATTATATGATTCAAATACCTTAAACCATGACCTCTTGAGAATATTATCACCCCTAGGTTTACCCAAAAATCCGGGTTACAACATCCTTGATTCGTTTAACTTCTAATACTTGTTAACTACCTTTATACACCCTTGTATCATTTAAGACCAATATGATTAACTTCTTATCATCTCAAAGATAATATCTTCTCAGATTTATGTCGACTAACTTATGGCATGAACCAGCGTATGTGAATATGGGTTGTAACAATAAATCGATAATGAAATCAAACCCTCAAACTTCGCCCTTTTCTACCAGGAGTTTCACATCTGCGAATAAGTTGGACGAATATGCGGTCTCGCAAATGTGAGTCCTACTCACGCTTCGGCGTCTTATCACGCTTCTTCGAAGCATCTCCCATTCTCCTATTTCTTCATCTGCAGTTGGCCTACCACTGATACGACTCCGCTTCTGCATCATTCTTGCACGCCTGCAGCCACTTCCACACTCATCTCTTTCCGCTTCAGCGCTGCCATGCTCGCATTTTTGCGAGCAAAAATTTCCAGATTTGTTCTAAGTCCACTTTTTGTTCCGCTAATAATCTAAAATCCACCTGAGACTCCCAAGACCTTAACCAAATATACCAGTAAAGTCCAAAATATTATACGAAATTAGTCGAGCCTTCAAATCACATCAAACAACGCTAAAACATGAATTGCACATCGATTCAAGCCTAAGGAACGTTGGAACTTCTAACTTCTATTGAAATTATGTCTGATTAACCTCAAATTTTTCACAAAAGTCATAATTGAAATTATGGACCTATTCTAACTTCCAGAATCGGAATCCGACCCAATATCAAAAAGTCCACTCCCGGTCAAACATTCCAAAAATCCTCTAACTTTACAACTTTTGCCAATTGATGTCGAAATGACCTACGGACCTCCAAAACAACATCCGGACACGCTCTTAAGACCAAAGTCTCCCTACGGAGCTATTGGAACCATCAAAACTTCATTCTAGAGTCGTCTTCACACAAATCAAACTACGGTCAATTCCGAGAGTTTAAACTTCCCATTTAGGGACCATGTGTCCCATCTCACTCTAAAACCAAAAACCAAACCTCCCGGAAAGTCACATAACCACAAAATAAAATAGAGGGAGAAATAAATAGGGGATTGGATCTAATACTCTTAAAATGACCGGACGAGTCGTTATATCCTCCCCCTCTTAAAATAAACGTTCGTCCTCGAACGAGCATAGAGACATACCTGAAGTGGTGAAAAGATGAGGATAATGGTTGCGCATATAATGCTTGGTCTCCCAAGTTGCCTCTTAGACCAGATGACCCCTCCACTAAACCTTCAATGAAGGATGTTCTTCGACCTTAACTTTCGAACATGCCTGTCCAAAATGGCCACCGGATCCTCAACATAAGATAGATCCTTGTCCAATTGGACTGAGCTGATGTATAGCACATGAGACGGATCATCTTGATACTTCCGGAGCATGGAAACATGGAACACTTGATGAACTGTAGAGAGACTAAGTGGTAGTGCAAGTTTGTAAGCCACCTCTCCAACCCTCTCAAGAATCTAAAAAGGACTGATATACCTAGGGATCAACTTGCCCTTCCTCCTAAACCTCATAAAACCCTTCATGAGAGAAACCCGGAGCAAGACCTTCTCCCCAACCATAAATGCAACGTCGCTAACCTTCTTATCCACATAAATCTTGTGTCTGGACTGGGTTGTATGAAGTCGATCCTGGATCAATTTAACCTTTTCCAAAGCATCCTAAACCAAGTCTGTACCCAATGGTCTAGCCTCACCTGACGTAAAGCAACCAACCGGGACCGGCACCGCCTACTATACAAAGCCTCATACGGGGCCATCTAAATGCTCAACTGATAACTGTTGTTGTAGGCGAACTCTGCATGTGGAAAGAACTTATCCCAAGAACCCCCAAAATCCATCACACACGCACGAAGCACATCCACCAATGTCTGAAGAGTGGGCTCGGACTGTCCATCTGTCTGAGGGTGAAATATTGTACTCAAATCCACCCGAGTACCCAACTCATGATGTACGTCTCTCCATAACCATGATGTAAACTATGTATCCCAGTTAGAGATGATAGATACCGGCTTGCCATGAAGCCTGCCAATCTTGCGAATGTAAACCTGAGCTAGCTGCTCCGAAGAGTAAGTAGTAACCACATGAATGAAATGAGATGACTTAGTCAATCTATTCACAATCACCAAAAATGCGTCGAACTTTCTCTGAGCCCGTGGAAGCCCAACAACAAAATTCATAGTGATCCGCTCCCATTTCCACTCCAGAATCTCTAGTTTCTGAAGAAATCCACCTGGCTGCTGATGCACATACTTCACATGCTGACAATTTAGGCACCAAGCTAAATATTCCACTATGTCCTTCTTCCTCCGCTTCCACTAATAGTGCTGAATTAAGTCGTGATACATCTTCGCGACACCTGGATGAATGGAGTACCGCGAACTGTGAGCCTCCTGGAGAATCAACTCACGCAAACCATCTATATTGGGCACACATAGCCTGCCCTGCATTTATAATACACTGTCATCTCCAATAGTGACTTCCTTGGCATCACCCTGTTGAACTGTGTCCTTCAGTACAAGCAGATAAAGGTCATCATACTAACGCTCTTTGGTACGATCTTAAAGAGAAGACTGAGAAACCACACAAGCCAAAACTCGGCTCCGCTCGGAAACATCCCATCTAAAAAACTGGTTGGCCAAGGCCTGAACATCCAAGGGTAAATCCCTCTCTGCTACTGGTAGATATGCTAAACTGCCCAAACTCTCCACCTTGCAACTCAAGTCATCGACCACCACATTGGCCTTCCCAGGATGATGGAGAATGGTGATGTCATAATCCTTAGGAAGCTCCAACCATCTCCGTTTTCGTAAGTTAAAATCCTTCTTTCTAAACAGATGTTGTAGACTCCGATGATCGGTGTAGACCTCACAAGGGACACCATACAAATATTGTTTCCAGATCTTCAAGGAATAAACAATAGCTACTAACTCGAGGTTGTGGATAGGATAGTTCTTCTCATGCACCTTCAGTTGTCTAGACACGTAGGCAATCACCCTACCGTCCTACATCAACACCACACCAAGACCGGCGCACGACACATCACAATACATTGTATAGGACCCCGAACCAGTAGGAAGAACCAACACTAGGTTATAGCCAAAACAGTCTTGAGCTTTTGAAAGCTCTCCTCACACTCCTCGATCCACCTGAATGGGGAACCCTTCTAGGTCAATTTGGTCATAGGAGTTGCAATAGATGAGAAACCCTCTACAAAATCGACAAAAATACCCCCCCCCCCCCCCCCNAATCCCCCCCCCCCAGCTCAGGGAGTACACCAGAATGTTGTCAATAAACACAATGACGAACGAGTCAAGATAGGGCTGAAATACATTGTTCATCAAGTTCATGAATGTTAATGGGTTTTGGTCAGCCCAAAAGACATCACAACGAACTCGTAACGACCATACCGAGTCCTGAAAGCAATCTTCGGGATACATGGATCCCGAATCTTCAAATGATGATAGTCTGAACGAAATTCAATCTTAGATAACACTCTGGCACCCTGAAGCTAATATAATATGTCATCATTACGTGGAAATGGATACCTATTTTTCACTGTAAACTTGTTCAACTGGCGATAATCAATACACATCCGCGTATAGCCATCCTTCTTCTTTACAAATAAGACTAGAGCACCCCAAGGCAACACATTGGGCCTAATGAATGCCTTATCAAGTAGATCTTGCAACTGTTTCTTTAACTCTTTCAACTCTACTGGGGCCACGCGATAGGCTGGAATAGAAACGGGTTGAGTGCCCAGTAACAAATCAATACCAAAGTCGATATCTGTATCGAGTGGCATGCCCGGAAGATCAGCTAAGAATACATCAGGATAATCCCTCACTACCAGAACTAACTCGAGGCAAGAGTATAAACACTAACATCCCTAACATATGCCAGATACACATCACACCCCTTCTCAACCATTCACTAAGCCTTAAGAAATGAAACAACCCTTCTAGGAACATAATCTAAAGTACCTCTCCACTTTAACCGCGGTAGACCTGGCATAGCCAACGTCGTCGTCTTGGCATGAAAACAAGGATAAATTGATATTCCATGCCCAAAATAACATTGAAATCCACCATACTAAGCAATAATAAGTCAGCTCTGGTCCCAAAACCCCTAAGAACAACCAAACACGACCGATACACACGGTCCACAACAATAGAATTTTCTACGGGTGTAGACACAAAGACAGGAGAACTCAAAGAATCATGAGATACACCCAAATACAGAGTAAAATAAGATGACGCATAAGAATAAGTAGAGCCTGGGTCAAATAAGACTGATGCATCTATATGACAGACCATAACAAAACCTGTGATGATAGAGTCGGATGTAACTGCCTCCGTCCTAGCAGGAAGGTCATAATATCTAGCCTGGCCTCCCCTACTAGTTCTACCTCTACCTCCTCGACCTCCACCTTGAGCTGGCTGTGCAGGTGGGGTGGTAACTGGTGCTTAAGCCATAGCCTGAGGACCCGAAATAGCACGAGTTGCCCAAGAAATCTGTGGTGTTACATCCCTCCTGAATCTAGGGCAATCCCTCACCACATGACGAGTGTCCCCACACTTAAAATAAGCTCTCAGATGACGTGATTGTTGTGGCTAGCTCGAGCCTGATCGGCTGGACTGCCCGCTGAAAGCACCCCGTGTAGGAGTGCACTAGTCAATGGGGGTGTATAATAGGGATCCTGAGGCCTAGGAGTGGCCACAGTACTGCCGGAAGCTGGAATGCTGAATGAAAAGGGCGACTCACATAGCCCCTACCATGACGAGTTGTAACTGGGGCACGGGAACCACTGTATGTGCTAGACTCTAGAGACCTCTTGGCCTCTATCTCCTCTCTATCCCGAGACAAAGTACCCTGTAATTTCCTAGCGATCCCCACCACCGACTGGTAAGTGATGTCCATCTCCAACTCTCGTGCCATGTTAAATCTAATGCTAGGGTTGAGCCCTTCAATAAATCGACGAACCCTCTCTCAAACAGTAGAAGCCAAAGCTAGTGCATGCCTAGCCAAATCATTAAAGTGGACCGCATACTGTGACACGGTCATAGAAACTTGGTGCAACTACTCAAACTCTGCGCGACATGCATCTCTAAGATTCTGGGAACATACTCCCTTAAGAACATACTTGATATTTGAGTCCAAGTGAGTGAAGTTGCCTCTGTCGGACTACCCCTACCCAACCTCCCGCGGCTCTAGCAGAGGCGCGAGTGTCTAGTCATATGATCCAGTTGTACGTGTCCTCACTGTCGTGCCCCCTTTTTTCCTCTCAGAATCGGGTTTCGACATTCATTTGGGACAACTCCCTTCCTTTTGGGAGAGGTATATGGAAAGTGAAGAGTCTCCACCTAACGGATTTATGGTGCGTTAGGGCACCTAATGCAAGTAATTCATGAAACCAGTCTACGTTACCATAAATTGGGTAAGGGCTTGAAATTACTTTGAGGGGAAGGTGTTAGGCACCCCTCGAGGTCCACAATGGTGGGTCCCGGCCAAACTTACTTAGCAAATTAGTCATTTAACAGATAAGCAGTGTAAGCACACATATGTAAGTAAGATGAAAGGAGTTTAACAGGTAAGAAATATGAGCACACATATGCAAACAAGATAGGGGAGTCCTAAGTTATTAGCCAATAGGATCACATCTGTACAATGCCCGATAATCCTTCCTCAACTAGAGGGTTTATGCGTGGTATTAGCGTACAGGTCATCATATCCTTTTACTACCCAAATACCCTCCCCTTAGTGGTTATATAAGCGGTTTTAGCTTTACCCATCCCTTCCTTGTGGTTCCGGAGGTTTTTAGGACCTCTAATTTTAGGTTAATTCTAGACTCTCCTGAGCTATTACATATTTTATAATATGCAAAACCAGTAAATGTAATTATCCTAAGGCGGGGTTTCTAATGAAAATAACACAACATTCCTACAACATGATCTCTAATGAAAGTAACATAATATAGGTCTAAAGGCATGATTTCTACTGCAAATAAGCATAGTATAAACCTAAAGAATGATTTCTACCCAATTTCCACACAACAATCGTATAAGAATCCCTACCCTTTTACTAATTTCCCCAATATCTGCTTACAAATATGATTATTACAGACAAGAATTGAATGAATTACATAAATAAATATAAGATATACTATAGGGAGCCTACAGACAAGCTCAAAGTAAGCCTGGAAACACCGGGCCTTCAAAAAAGTCTCAAATACCAAGAGCCTCATAGCGAATAAGGAGTCCTGATGTGTCAAAGTTCCCTAAGGACCTCAGGGATCCCGGGCAATGCTCACACCAAGATCCTTTGAATAGGGAAGTGATTATGTGCAGTGTGGAAAAGTGTAACGACCCGGCTGGTCGTTTCGTGAGATTAGTCCCGTTTCCCCCATTTCTGTTTTACCATATGTTGCTTAGCCTGTTTATGTTGTGTTTATTTGGATGGTTTGGGTTCGAAGTGGTCGTGCTGAGAACAGAGACACTTAGTCTCTTAAATTAGCTTAATAGTTTAAAAAGTCAATTTAGAGTTGACTTATTGTTAAACAACCTCGGATTGCAGAATTTATGGCTCGGATAGCTTCATTAGGTGATTTTGGACTTAGGAGTGTGTTCAGAATGAAGTTTCGATGTCCGGTGTAGAATTAGGCTTGAAATGGTGAAAGTTAGCTTTTGCCGATTTATAGTCTGCAATGGAAAATAGGCTATCGGGGTCGGAATGGAATTCCGGAAGTTGGAGCAGGTTCGTAATGTCATTTTGGATATGTGTGCAAATTTTCAGGTCAGTCGGATGTGTTTTGGTTGGTTTCGGCATCATTGGCGAAATTTAGAAATTTCAAAGTTCATAGGCTTGAATTTGATGTAATTTTGGTGTTTTTGTGTTGTTTTTGGTATTTTGAAGGCTCGACTAAGTTTTAATGATGTTATGGGGTGTGTTGGTATATTTGGTTTAGGTCCCGAGGGCCTCGGGTGTGTTTCGGGTGGCTAACGGACCAGCTCTTAGGCTTAAAAATTGGGCAGATTTTGCTTGTGTGAGTTTCTGGTTTACCTCTACGCGATCGCAGGAGGATATTTGCGATCGCGTAGGCCTGGATGAGGATAGAAGGATTCTTTTTATATGTGATTGCGTGGTGTAGGTTGCGATCACGTAGAGTTGAAGAGGCGCGTGGGGGGCTGAGTCATTGTTCTTCGCGACCGTGTATAATGGTTCGCGATCGCGTGGGTTCATGTCCGATTGAATCGCGATCGCATGTGAATGTCTGCGATCGCGTAGTGTAATTTGATGGGGCAACAGAATTTTTCTTCGCGATCGCGTGGGAGTTTCCGCGATCGCAGTGAAGAAAGAGGCCTGGGCAGAACAGTTTTTAAGTTCTAAATTCGGGGATTCTTGGCCATAACTCAATGTTTTCATTAGAGAGCTCGGGGGAAGGAGATTTTGGACGAGCTTTTCAGTCGGGTTCTTGTGGTAAGTGTTCTTCAATCATTTTTGGTTCAATTTCATGAATTTTTCTTGATTTCCACCATGCAATTTGAGGAATTGAAGTAGGAAAAATGGGAAGAAAGTTTTGAAAATTCTTTTGGTGTTTTGAGTGGGCGATTGAGGTCGGATTCTAGTGTTCTTGGTATGCATAGAATCATGGGAGGACGAGGATTCTTGTGATGGAAATTTTATCAAATTCCGAGATGTGGGCTCGGGGCTCGGGTTTGGCCTTAAAAGTTGTATCTTTCGATTGGGTTTTGTTCCGTTAGCGTATATTGATGATGCTAATCTGGTTTTGGTTAGATTCGGAGCATTTGGGAGCCAACCCGAGGGGCAAGCACATCGCGGAGTAGTTTTTGGGTTGTTCTGAGGTAATTAACGATTGTAACTCTAAACCTGAGGGTATGACACCCCGTTATTTGATATTGTGCTGATAAATAAGGTGACGCACGCGCTAGGTGACGAGCATGGGGGCGTGCACCGATATGGATTGTGACGTGGTCCGTCCCGTAGAGACTATTAAGCCGTGTATTCAATTTGAAACCTTCTGATATCCTTTACTTTAGAAATTTATGCTTGTATCTGGGTTGTGAGCCATGATTGGGGCCTTGTGCTGACCTGTTTAGGCCCTTACGGGTATTTTCCATGATTGGGGACTTGTGCCGACCTATTTAGATCCTCATGGGGTACTTTTACACTATTCTACAACTATCATGTTAGTAAATTGTAAACTCAGTCATGTTTCCTACTTGTTGTTATTTTCACTGTTATCACACTGCTTTGAAAACTCTGAAAAGTATTTGGGATTGAGTCCCGTGGGTTGAGATAAATTTCCCAAGTGGCTTGTGAGGGTGACTGAGTCAGGACGAGCGCTGAATATGTGAGGATAGCTATGGATCGGGCTGCACGCCGCAGCAGTATATATGTGTTAGGCCGAGTGCGAGTATGGGAGGATATTTATGGGATGGGTTGTACGCCGCAGCAATATAGATTATATACATATTGGATCGGGCTGCACGCTGCAGCAAATATATCGCTTGGGCTGAAGGAGCCCCTCCAGGAGTTTGTACACCCCCAGTGATCGTAGTCGACTATTATATGGACCGAGATGCACGCCGCCGGTATATAGGTTATATATATGGATCGGGTTGCACGCCACAGCAATATAATTATATATATATATATATATAAATATAGTGGAGCGGGCTGCTAGCCGCAGCATTTGTGTGTGTTCATGGTACTTACTGAGTACGAGTGTTATGTGAGAGAATGAGATACTGATAGTGGAGTCACGAGTGACTGAGAGGCTTGCCCGAGAGGCTTTATGGTGAGTGATACTGTGCCTGGGGGCTTATATTTTTATGAAAATGTTGTTTTTCACTCTTCTTTACACTGAGCCTCTGATAATAAATGTTTGATAAAAGTTTTCCTATGATATTTTAAAATGGAAACCGGAGTTTTTATGATATATTCGAAATTGTAGATTTATGACTTGATTTATTCATTTCCACTGTTATTCATTATACAGATTTACATGATTTAAATGCTCGTCACTACACTCAAGTTCTTAGTTACATTGATTATTTACTGAGTTGGCGTACTTACGTTACTCACTGCACCTCTGTGTGCAGATCCAGGTACCGGACCATATCGCTAGTTGATTTTCGGATGAGCTTGGAGTTGTCTGAGGATTGAGGTAGCTGCTCAGCATCCCCAGCTCACCTTTTTTCCTTCCCTAAGATTACAGTTTCTTTTGGTCTTTTGTACCTCATACTTTGGTTGTAGCAAGACATTGTTGTACATTGTATTTTCAGTCTTAGATGCTCATGACAGTTGACTCCAGGTTTTGGGGAAGTGTGTATTTGTTTTATCTCTTTCTGATATTTTTAAAATCTGCTAAATTTTGGGGAAATTATGGGATATGTTAATAATCTGAAATGGTTGGCTAGCCTAGTTCCATGATAGGCTCCATCACGGCCGGCTTAGGATTTGGGGTCGTGACAAGTTGGTATCAGAACCTAGGTTACATAGGACTCAATGGTCATGAGCAGGTTTAGTAGAGTCTTCTGGATCGGTACGGAGACGTCTATACTTATCTTCGAGAGGCTACAGAACCCTTAGGAACAATCTCCTTGAATTATGTCGTGCCATTTCATTGGTTCTGGAAATCTAAACTTCTGTTGTTTCATCCTCTCGCTGATGGTGAGGACTCGCGCCACTGATCAGGGCGATCAACCACCAGCTAGACCAGCGAGGGGTCGAGTCCGTGGTAGAGGTAGGGGCCAGACCGTGTGGCAGCAAGCGCAGTATCAGCTGATCCCCTTACTGTTCAGGATCAGGTTCCCGCCATAGATACTCCAGCGGGACAGGCTCAGGCACCGGCAATGCCTATTGTTATTTCAGGTCTTCAGGAGACCTTGGCCTAGATCTTGATGGTGTGTACCACCCTTGCTCAGGCAGTTGCCGCAACTTATCAGGCCGGGGGAGGCAGTCAGACTCCAATTTCCCGGACACCTGGGCAGGCTACTCAGGGCCAGCAGACACCGAAGGCGGTTCCAGCCCAGCCGGTTGCTCCAGTTCAAGACTTCGTGATCCTAGATATGACAGATGATGAGTAGCGTAGACTGGAGCGGTTTAGTAGACTACAGCCTCCGACATTCAGTGGTGCTGAGGGCAAAGATGCCCAGGGTTTTCTAGATAAGTGCCAGAGGATGTTGCGTACTGCTGGGATTTTGGAGACCAGTGGGGTCTCATTTGCTACATTTCAGTTTTTTGGTGCTGCCTTCACTTGGTGGGAGTCTTTTGAGAGGTGTAGGCCTGTTGGTTCAGTACCCCTTACCAGGAATCATTTCTCCACTATCTTCTTGTAGAAGTATGTACCCTAGTCTCACCAGGAGGAGAAGCGCAGGAATTTTGAGTAGTTGCGTCAGGGAGAGCTATCAGTGACGCAGTATGAGATGCGGTTTTCAGAGTTGTCTCGTCATGCTACAGAGTTTGTCCCTACTAACAGGGAGAGGATTAGGAGGTTTTTAGATGGCCTTACTTATCAGCTCCGCCTTTTCATCACCCGAGAGAGGGTGTTAGATGCTACATTCGAGTAGGTTGTTGATATTGCTCAAGATATTGAGTCGGTTCGGCGCTAGGAGTGGGTAGAAAGGGAGGCCAAGAGGCCTCGTGGATCGGGTGGTTCTAGTGGTGCTCCTTCTAGGGGGCGGTTTTAGCATGGTAGGGGCCGTTCATTCAGGCCTCATCGGTCAGGCCACCCAGCCTATAGTGGTGCATCTTCGGGGCATGGTCCCCGTAGTTTTCAGCCAAGCCATTCTTCATTCGGTGCCCTTCCAGCCCAGAGCAGCTCGAGCACCATCAGTTCAGGGGTCTTCTATGCATGGTTCTCCTAGTGGCCATTCTGGTGCCAGGGGTCCATTTCAGTCCCAGTCTCCAGCTCGAGGGAGTTGTTATGAGTGTAAAGAGTTCGAGCATATGAGGAGGCAGTTTCCTCATCTTCGTGGAGGTCCGTCTCAGCTGAGGAGCCAGCCTTCGACTTCAGCTCCAGTTACTTCACCACCCTCCCAGGCAGCCAGGGGTGGTAGTCAGTCAGCTAGAGGCCGCCCTAGAGGGGGAGGTCGAGCAGGTGGAGATCAGGCCCGTATGTATGCCTTTCCAGCCAGGCTATATGCTATGGCTTCCGATGCAGTGATCGCAGGTATTGTCTCGGTTTGTTACCGAGATGCTTTGGCTTTATTTGACCCTGGTTCTACATATTCCTATGTTTCTTCATATTTTGCCCAGTTTCTGGATATGCCCTGCGATTCTTTAGTTACATCTGTTCATGTGTCGACCCCGGTGGGTGATACTGCTGTTGTGGACCGTGTGTATCGGTCGTGTGTGATATCCATTGGGGGTCTGGAGACCCGAGTGGACCTAATGTTACTCAGCATGGTCAATTTTGATGTGATATTGAGCATGGACTGGTTATCTCTGTGTCATGTCGTTCTTGATTGTCACGCTAAGACTGTGACCTTAGATATGCCCGAATGTTCGAGGGTTGAGTGGAGAGGTTCTTCTGATTATATGCCTAGCAGGGTGATTTCCTACCTAAAGGCTCGGCGTATGGTTGAGAAGGGGTGTTTATCATATCTGGCTTTTGTGAGGGATGTCAGTGGTGAGACTCCCGCTATTGATTCAGTTCCTATGGTCCGTGACTTCCCGGGCGTGTTTCCTGTAGACCTTCCTTGCATGCCACCTGACAGGGATATTGATTTTAGTATTGACCTGGTACCAGACACTCAACCTATTTCTATTCCACCTTATCGTATGGCACCAGCAGAGCTAAATGAGTTAAAGGAGCAGCTTCAGGAACTCCTAGATAAGGGGTTCATTCGGTCTAGTGTGTCACCTTGGGGTGCACCGGTGTTGTTTGTAAAGAAAAAAGTTGGTTCTATGTGTATGTGTATTGATTATCGGCAGCTGAACAGAGTTACGGTAAAGAACCGGTATCCCTTGCCTCGTATAGATGACTTGTTTGATTAGTTGCAGGGTGCCAGAGTATTTTCTAAGATTGACTTTCATTCCGGCTATCATCAGTTGAAGATTCGGGGGCCAAACATCTCGAAGACTGCTTTCAAGACTAGATATGGTCATTATAAGTTTCTGGTTATGTCTTTCGGGCTGACCAATGCCCCAGCAGCCTTTATGCACTTGATGCATAGTGTATTCCGGCCTTATCTGGATTCGTTCGTCATCATGTTCATTGGCGATATCTTGGTGTAATCCCGATCTCGGGAAGATCATGAGCATCATTTGAGAGTTGTTCTTTAGACCTTGAGAGAGAAGATATTGTATGCAAAATTTTCGAAGTGTGAGTTCTGGCTTGATTCAGTAGCGTTCTTGGGGCACGTGGTGTCCAGTGAGGGTATTCAGGTTGATCCGAAGAAGGTAGAGGTGGTGCAGAGTTGTCCTTGACTGTCATCAGCTACTGAGCTTCGCAGTTTCCTTTGTTTGGTAGGGTACTACCGCCGTTTCGTAGAAGGATTTTCATCTATTGCTGCACCTATGACCAGACTGTCCCAGAAGGGTGCTCAGTTCATGTGGACTGAGGAGTGTGAGGGGAGCTTTCAGAAGCTCAATTCATCTTTGACTACAGCTCTGGTATTGATTTTGCCTACGGGTTCAGGTTCATATACAGTTACCGTGATGCTTCGAGAGTTGGCCTTGGAGCGGTTTTGATGCAAGACGGTAGGGTGATTGCCTACACATCCAGACAGTTGAAGGTGCACGAGAAGAATTATCCAGTGCACGATCTTGAGCTAGCATCTATTTTTCACGCCTTGAAGATTTGGCGTCATTATTTGTATGGAGTGCATTGTGAGATTTTCATTGATCACTGTAGTTTGCAGCATCTGCTTAAGCAGAAAGATCTGAATTTGCGTCAGAGGAGGTGGTTGGACCTTCTCAAGGATTATGACCTCACTATTTTATATCATTCGGGGAAGGCCAATGTAGTGGCCAATGCCCTGAGTCGCAGAGCGGAGAGTTTGGGGAGTCTAGCCTACCTTCCAGTAGCAGAGCGTCCATTATCACTTATTGTTCAGGATTTAGGAGGTCAGTTGGTGAGATTGGATCTATCAGAGCCTCCGCGGGTATTGGTTTGTGTAGCCTCCTGGGCTTCTCTTTATGATCAGATCAAAGCACGCCAGTATGATGATCCACACTTGCTTGTTCTTCAGGACAGGGTCCATCGCGGTGATGACAGGGATGTGTTTATTGGTGATGATGGGCTTATGAGGATGCAAGGCCGGATTTGCGTGCCCAATGTGGATGGGCTTCGAGATTTGATTCTAGTTGAGGCCCATAGTTCGCGGTATTCCATTCGGGTGCCGCGAAGATGTATCAGGATCTGAGACAGCATTACTGGTGGAGGTGGATGAAGAGAGATATTGTTGAGTTTGTGGCTCGGTGTCTCAACTCTTAGCAGGTCAAGTATGAACACTAGAGGCCAGGTGGACTGCTTCAGAGATTTGATATTCCGGAGTGGAAGTGGGAGCGAATCACCATGAACTTCGTAGTTGGACTCCCACGGTCTTCGAGGAGGTTTGATGTTATATGGGTTATTTTGGATCGGTTGACCAAGTCCGCGCACTTCATTCCTGTTGGTACTACTTATTCTTCGGAGCGGTTAGCTGAGATTTATATCGGGGAATTGTCATATTGCATGGGGTTCCAGTTTCTATCATTTCTGACAGAGGTACTCAGTTCACATCTCAGTTTTGGAGAGTCGTGCAGAGAGATTTGGGTACTCAGGTTCAGTTGAGCACAGAGTTTCATCCTCAGACCGACGGGCAGTAGGAGCGTACTATTCAGATTTTGGAGGATATGTTACGTGTATGTGTCATTGATTTTGGGGGTACATGGGACCAGTTTCTGCCACTCGCGGAGTTTTCATGTAATAATAGTTATCAGTCGAGTATCCAGATGGCTCCGTATAAGGCTTTATATGGTAGGAGGTGCAGATCTTCGGTTTGTTGGTTTGAGCTGGGTGAGGCTAGGCTATTGGGCACAGACCTGGTTCAGGACACATTGGGTAAGGCGAAGTTTATTCAGGAGCGGCTTCGCACAGCGCAGTCTAGGCAGAAGAGTTATGCGGGCCGGAAGGTCCAGGATGTGTTTTTCATAGTTGGGGAGAAGGTATTGCTGAAGGTGTCACCCATGAAGGGTGTTATGAGATTCGGGAAGAGGGAAAAGCTGAGTCCCCGGTTTATTGGGCCTTTTGAGGTGCTTCAGAGGGTTGGGAAGGTGGCTTATAGACTTGCTATGCCTCCTAGGTTATCGAGTATTCATCCGGTGTTGCATGTTTCGATGCTCTGGAAGTATGTTGGTGACCCATCTCATCTTTTGGACTTCACCACGGTTCAGCTCGAGGGTGATATGTCATATGAGGTAGAGCCAGTGGCTATTTTGGGTCGTCAGGTCAGGAAGCTGAGGTCTAAGGATATAGCTTCAGTGAAGGTTCAGTGGAGATGACAGCCGGAGGAGGATGCCACCTGGGAGACCGAGCAGGAGATGCGGGACAGATATCCTCACTTATTCAAGACTCCAGGTATGTTTCTAAACCCGTTCGAGGACGAACATTTGTTTAAGAGAGGGAGGATGTAACGACCCGACCGGTCGTTTCGTGATATTAGCCTGGTTTCCCCCATTTCTGTTGTGTTGAGTCGGATGGTTTGGGTTCGGAATGGTCGTGGTAGAGACACACTTAGTCTCTTAAATTAGCTTAATAGTTAAAAAAATCAACTGAGAGTTGACCTATTAGTAAACAACCTCGGAATACGGATTCTATGGCTCGGATAGCTTTGTTAGGTGATTTGGGACTTAGGAGTGTGTTCAGAATGAAGTTTCGATGTCCGGTGTAGAATTAGGCTTGAATTGGCGAAATTTAGTTTTTAGTAATTTTCGATCGGTAGTGGAAAATAGGATATCGGGGTCCGAATGGAATTCTGGAAGTTGGAGCAGGTTCGTAATGTCATTTTGGATATGTGTGCAAATTTTCAGGTCAATCGGATGTGTTTTGGTTGGTTTCGGCATCATTGGCGAAATTTATAAGTTTCAAAGTTCATAGGTTTGAATTTGATGTAATTTTGGTGTTTTCGTGTTGTTTTTGGTGTTTTGAATGCTCGAATAAGTTTGAATAAAGTTATGGCATGTTTTGGTATGTTTGGTTGAGGTCCCGAGGGCCTCGGGTGTGTTTCTGGTGGCTAACGGACCAGCTCTTAGGCTTAAAAACTAGGCAGATTTTGTTAGTGTGAGTTTCTGGTTTCTTTCTACGCGATCGCGGGAGGATATTTGCGATCGCGTAGGCCGAGCTGAGGATGGCAGGATTCTTGTTATATGCAATCATGTGGTGGATTTTGCGATCGCATAGAGTTGAAGGGGCGCGTGGGGGGCTGAGTCGTTGTTCTTCGCGATCGCGTATAATGGTTCGCGATCGCGTAGTTTTATGTCCGGTTAAATCGCGATCGCGTGTGAATGTCTGTGATCGCGTAGTGTAATTTGATGGGGAAATATATCTGTTCTTTGCAATCGTGTGGGAGTTTCCGTGATCGCAGTGAAGAAATAGGCCTGGGCAGAACAGTTTTTAAGTTCTAAATTCGGGGATTCTTGGCCATAACTCAATATTTTCATTAGAGAGCTCGGGGGAAGGAGATTTTGGACGAGATTTTCATTGGGGTTCCTGTGTTAAGTGTTCTTCAATCATTTTTGGTTCAATTTCATGAATTTGTCTTGATTTGCACCATGCAATTTGAGGAATTGAAGTAGGAAAATTGGGGAAAATGGGAAGAAAGTTTTAAAAATTCTTTTGGTGTTTTGAGTGGGAAATTGAGGTCGGATTCTAGTGTTCTTGGTATGAATAGAATCGTGGGAGGACGAGGATTCTAGTGATGTAAATTTTATCGAATTCCGAGACGTGGGCTCGGGGCTCAGGTTTGGCCGAATTTCGAGAATTGTGTTAAAATTTGTATCTTTCGATTGGGTTTTGTTCTGTTAGCGTATATTGATGATGCTAATCTAGTCTGGTTAGATTCGGAGCATTTGGGAGCCAATTCGAGGGGCAAGCGCATAGCGGAGTAGTTTTTGGGCTGTTCTGAGGTAAGTAACGATTGTAACTCTAAACCTGAGGGTATGACACCCCGTTATTTGATATTGTGCTGATTAATAAGGTGACGCACGCACTAGGTGACGGGCGTGGGGGCGTGCACCGATAGGGATTGTGACTTGGTCCTTCCTGTAGCGACTATTAAGCCGCGTATTCAATTTGAAACCTTATGATATCCTGTACTTTAGAAATTTATACTTGCATCTAGGATGTGAGCCATGATTGGGGCCTTGTGCCGACCTGTTTAGGCCCTTAGGGGTATTTTCCATGATTGGGGCCTTGTGTCGACCTGTTTAGACCCTCAGGGGGGTACTTTTACACTATTCTACCACTATCATGTTCGTAAATTGTAAACTCGGTCATGTTTCCTACTTGCTGTTATTTTACTGTTATCACACTGCTTTGAAAACTCTGAAAAGTATTTGGGACTGAGTCTAGTGAGTTGAGATAAATTGCCCAACTTGCTTGTGAGGGTGACTGAGTCAGGCCGAGCGCCGAGTATGTGAGGATAGCTATGGATCGGGCTGCACGCCGCAGCAGTATATATGTGTTAGGCCGAGCGTCGAGTATGTGAGGATAGTTATGGGACGGGCTGTACGCCGCAGCAATATAGATTATATACATATTGTATCGGGCTGCATGTCGCAGTAGATATAGCGCTTGGGCTGAAGGAGCCCCTCCAGGAGTTTGTACACCCCTAGTGAGCGCAGTCGACTATTATATGGACCGGGCTGCACGCCGCAGCAATATAGGTTATATATATGGATCGGGCTGCACGGTACTTACTGAGTATGAGTCTTATGTGAGAGCATGAGATATTGATAGTGAATTCACGAGTGACTGAGAGGCTTGCCCGAGAGGCTTTATTGTGAGTGATACTGTGCCCGAGGGGGCTTATATTTTTATGAAAATGCTATTTTTCACTCTTCTTTACACTGATCCTCTGATAATAAATGTTTGATAAAAGTTTTCCTACGAGATTTTTAAATGGAAACCGGAGTTTTTATGAATATTCGGAATTGTAGATTTTTGACTTGATTTATTCATTTCCACTGTTATCCGTTATACGGATTTACATGATTTAAATGCTCGTCACTACACTCAAGTTTTTAGTTACATTGATTACTTACTGAGTTGGCGTACTCACGTTACTCCCTGCACCTCTGTGTGTAGATTCAGGTACCGGACCATCTCGCTAGTTGATTTCCTGACGAGCTTGGAGTTGTCCGAGGATTGAGGTAGTTTCTTAGCGTCCCCAGCTCACCTCCTTTCCTTCCCTCAGATAATAGTCTCTTTTGGTCTTTTGTACCTCGGACTTTGGTTGTAGCACACTCTTGTACATTGTATTTTCAGTCCTAGATGCTCATGACAATTGATTCCAGGTTTTGGGGAAGTGTGTATTTGTTTTATCTCTTTCTGATATTTTTAAAATCTGCTAAATTTTGGGGAAGTTATGGGATATGTTAATAATCTGAAATGGTTGGCTAGCCTAGTTCCATGATAGGATCCATCACGACCGGCTTAGGATTTGGGGTCGTGACAAAAAGGCCAGCCCAGTGTGCCAGAGTTCGGAGGAATCTCATGGATTCCTAGGCTGTATACACAATGGAGGGGCAGAACTTAAGAATCTAAGAGTATAATTGAGAGTGCTTTACATAGTTTGAAAGATGTTAGTAAAAAAGTGTAGACATAACACTTTTAGGAATGAAAAGATTTTAAGGAATAGAAACAGTTTTAGGTAAATGTCAGGAGTGAAAAACAGTTTTGAAATCAATTATGAAAAGAACAAACAGGGGTCAAGGGGTTGGGAACATAGAGATCTTCACATCAGAAACACATGAACATGGACTAAGGGGAGCATATGGAACAACAACTGCACAAAACAACTAAGAGTCTACTGATTCAGAGACTTGACAAGTCAGTCATGGTAAAAGGCAATTAAAACATAGAGACAGAGCGTGGTAATAGTCATGTTGAAGACAGGCGTGCATTATTCATACCAATTAGGATCAATCAAATACATTAGGAGTCTAAGACATTAACATGAGCATACTAGTTGAGGGGAGTAAACAGGAACTGAACAAACATGCAAACAAGACAAATGAGATCTAGGCATGCTCGATTAAACACTTAAACTGGAGAGGGTAAAACTTAAACATACTGGGTAAAGCAGTAAACATGAAGACAATTAAATACATAGACAATTAAACTAGTGCAGGAATAGTCATGGATTTACATAAAGGAACACATAAAGTTGAGTTGCAGAATTGAACTAGAGACATACCAGTCAAGGAAGCAAAGTGCAGAATGTCAAGCAAGTAGAGTTCCACTGTCTAGCCTTGGCTTTCAGCCGGCTAGACCAACAGTTAGCACAGGTAGCAGAGAAAGAAGAGAGAATTTGAGAGTGTGTGTGTATTCTAAACTAACTGTTCGTGTGTTGAGAGGAAAAATAATAGTGTATATATAGCAATTTAAGAGTAGAACAAATAAGGTAAAGGAATCAGCATTCAGTCAATTAAGGAAATCATAGAGTCATAGAATCCAATCAGATAAGGGTTCGGAATAGACCTCCCCTAATTAGGGATAATTGATCAAACAGTAATAACATGGGAGTTTAATTAAGGCACGAATCCCAATCATACCAAATAGAGGATCAGTACAATCACAAAATTATACGGACAATCAGTTAAGGCATAGACGGCCAACTAAATTCGTAAACAAGGAAACAAACAAGATTTATGCATACGAGTCTCTAACGGAGTAAAGCAATCAGCAAAACATTCAAAATAACACTGATTTCCGGAAAGAATTACTCAACTTCCATAAATAGAAATTAGACTAAGTAAAACCTCCCAAAAACATAGAACTTAGCCGGAAAGAGCAGGTTCGAACCCTAACAGAGGTTAATAAGGGAAAAACCACAAAAATACTGAATTTAACAAGGAAGAATATTTAAGTCCAAAAAATAGAGCAAAGTAATATGACTGGTATCAAAAATATCGAAACAGAAGTTGAAGAAAACCAGTACATCACAGAATCGACTAGGGTTTGAACACCCGTATGAATATCAGTCAAAACGATGAAGAAACAAATACCTAAACATTAAGAATTCAGAAAAATCTTTAAAAATAGTTTGGGATGAACCCTAGCTTAGGAAGAGTGATAAAAAGTCGGAATAGTTAATTAAACAAAACATTTTTAAAGGACACGTAAAAGTGCTCGAATCACCTCAGATCTATACAGATCTGAGATAGATCGACAATAACGGACTAGGGTTTTCAAAAAAGTAATAAAGATGAGAGAATAGGTCAAGAACCCATAAATACGTAATAAATAAGAAGTTTTACTCACAGACGGAAAAATGGCCTGATACAGGTTGATAAACAAAGTTTCGAACCAGAACCAGTTAGGGTTCCTCGAGATCCTCTCAAGGATCCAAGAAATCGAATAGGCATGGCGTGTAGAAGACCAGGTCTGGTTAGAGAAAGCATAGAAACGTCATAAGGGAGAGGTTTTTTGCCGGTGACGGAGACTAGGGTTAGGGTGAGCTTGAGAGAGAATGGAAAGGTTAGGAAAACTGGGACCGCGGAAAATGAAAAAGTGAGGGAGGGTTAGGGTTGGTTGTGAATTAAAATGGTAAGGTTTATTGTGGACCGTTGATCTAAAAGATCAACGGCCATGATTTGATGTGGGTTTGGGTCGGGTAGGCGCAGATTGAGCTTAAGGTGAAATTGGGTTGGTATTTAAAGGGGTTTGGGCTAATGTTTGAGGGGTTAGGTCCGAAAATTGAAGAAATTAAATAGGGCTATTTGTTAAATACCCACTTAATTGATAAAATAATTTGTAAAAATAGTTAATAAATGATAAAATGATATTTAAAATAATTATTCGATATTTTAAAAATACAATGAGCCATTTTCTGGTAAAATAGTGCAATAATGTACGCATGAGCTATAATTGCAAAGTTATTACAATTGTAATCCAAAAATGTAAATGTGACTATTTGTGAAAATATTTCTAGCTTAATATGACCATAAATAGCAAAATTAAATCATGAAATGTTGTAAAGTCATTTGTGATGCAATTTTGTAATTATTTATATGAATAAAATACTGGGATAAATTAAATTTAAAAATGTAGAAATTATGGAAAAATATCAGTTGATGCTAATGCATAGTTTTGAAGGTATATATGCATTTAAAAATATTATAGGGAAAAATTGGGTATCAACACCCACCATATGTGAGAGAATAGAAAGACAGAAATTTAGAATCCGAAGTCAAAAATTTAACACGATAAGAAATCAAAGAAGTGAAGCTTTTCCTAATAGTTCCATAGCCTCCTGAAGATAAGTACAGACGTCTCCACACCGATCCGCAAGACTCTATTAAACCTGCTTGTGACTCATAACACCTATGGGCCTAGAGCTCTGATACCAACTTGTCATGACTTCAATTTCCCTCCATAGGATGTCGTGACGGCACCTAGTCTCTACGACTAGGTAAACCCAATTATTTTGCGAAATAATTTAATATTAAGCTAAAACTCGAAAACCTCAACAGCTTAAATAAATAAAGACAACAATTTTAAGTAATTACAACTCCCAAAATCCGATAGATACAAGTCATAAACTTTAAATACAGTACCGAATAATTCTATACATCACTGTCTATCAAAATAAGAAGAAATAAGAAAAGAACGAGATAGAAGGGGACTCCGAAGCCTGTGGACGCGGGCAGGTGTACCTTGAAGTCTCCAAAGTATCAACACAATGCACTACTATCGAAGCTGATAGGATGCACCTGGATCTGCACAAAAACATGCGCATAAGCATCGTATGAGTACACCACAATGGTACTCAGTAAGTGCTAAGCCTAGCATCGGAAGAGTAGTGATGAGGCAAGGTCAGGGCCTTACTGGGAATAATAAGAAACAAGGCAGAAGATATAATAGTATAATGAAATAACATATAAGTGAAACAATGAGAATTTACGGAAGGTAATAACACGGAATCAAGAAAGACAATTACTACACGAATTGAAAGCACACATCTTACAATTTAAGGAACAGCAACAGCAACAACAATACAACAAATAGAGGAAATCAACAGGGGCACTCCCGAGGTAACGCCAATGAGTCCCAAAAGTAAATATCTCACAATCTTCCTTATATCACAGTGTGAGCCTTTATATTTTTGTTTTAAAAAATCATTTTCCCGAAATAGCATCCCGTGTCTTAGCCAACCTTATTACACTGCATGACTTCTAGTAAATCCCCTACAAGCCACGCGTATCAAGCCCACTTTATCTCACTGCAAGCATTTCAACACCCAGACCTTATACCACCGCATGCATATTAATAATCACAACGGCACAGCAGAAACCTCGTGCAAACAATAACAACCGCACGGCAGAAACCTCATGCAACAAACAAACAGTCATCTCAGCGATAATTACAAGAAATAAAACATAACAACAAAAACAGTGATATTTCACGGATAGCAATTTCAAGTAAAGAACCCAACCATTAAATAAGGAATATGGAATCATGAAAGTAGGTAATTCAACTAAATATGTAGTACAAGTTGAAAATAAGATAAAGACAAGTAGACAGGTGAAATTAGGTTAGACATGATGACTTTACATTCTAAAGTAACTCAGTTAAGGCATAAAAGGAAACTACTTCGATAAAATCAGAATTTCAACATTTAGCCCGGGCATGCACTCGTCACCTCGCGTACTGATAACTTGGATTTTTGCCTCGTTTTTCGTTCCCCTATACATGAGTTTTGGATATAATGGTACACAAAGTGGCCCCGAAAGCTTATAAAAATTGTGCTTGTTGCAGGATTGAACCAGAAATGAATACATTACTCTAAACTATGCTCAAAACAGGAGTGAATCCGGCACAAGGATCAAACACAATAAAAAAATGATCAAGCAAAAGGCCACCGTGGCCGCAGTCTTCATTTCACGGTCCGCGGTGGCATTCCAATGAGGATGCAAGCAATGCAAGTTTCCACCGCAGTCGCAGTCCTCGTTTCGCGGTCCACGGTGGCATGATCCAGAAAGGGTGCAGGCAAGGTGAATTTCCACCGCGGCCGCGGTCCTTATTTCGCAGTCCGCAGTCGAGCCTTATCAGAAGCCGAGCAGCCCAGTTATTTTCATGGACCGCCGTCGTGTTTTCGCGGTCCACAATGGTCCCGCATGGGAATTTTTGTCTGAAAATTTGGCAGACTATAAATAGACTATTTTGTAATTTCTTTACACATCTTGTAATTTCTGAAGTAGAGAGCACGTGAATATTTTAGGGTTTTCATCTTTCTAGCTTTGTTCTTGTATTTTTAACATTAAAACTTCAATTTCATTGTTAGGAATCAATTAAATGGGTTCTTCTTCTTCTCTATCATTATTTTCATCTTTGATTATGAGTAGCTAGACCCATTATCTAGGGTTGTAGCTCAACCCTAGTGTGGGAATGTAATGGGTTTTTGAAATTAAGGTTGGAAAATTAATGGGTGTTAGCTATTTAGGTTAATTCAAGGTTTCTATTGCCATAATTAGTGGTTAAAAACACTAATTAGCCTTTTCATGACTTGGGTCTCTCTTGAGAAAGAAGACTTGAGTCTAGAAATTAGCCTAATAGGAAATTAGGGCATTATCAAGATATTGGTAGTCCCAATCAATTGGGTTAAACCCAAAAATGGTAAAACCCTACTTGAGCCCTAATTAACGGATTAAACCTTGAGAGAGTAATAGCCTACCTAAGCCTTAATTTCTTGATTAATTGACACCCAATTGACCTCGAGAGGGGAAATTAGGGTAAAATCACTCAAACTACCGAGAGGTATAGAGTGGGCACTTCGTGCATTGGTTATAGTTGTATCCCTAACAAATTCCCCGATCTTAGAATTGAAACCCATTGTGTATCCACCTAGGCAAAGGTCACGACCACCTTTATCAATATCAGAAAACAACAACAAAAACAACTTAGTCAGTAATTAGCTTACAAACAATAGAGTACACTTAGCATAGTTCAATACCAACAAATGTTTAGAAGTGCAATTAGAAACACTCGACCCTTTTAGATCATTTAGACACTCACCCCCATTATAGACTCCCTGTGGATTTGATCCCGCCATTCGGGTAAAAGCTACACGATCCTTACCTTCCTACTTATATAGTAGTGTGGGTGAGGCGTGATTACTTTTTGGCACCATTGTCAGGGACTCTAACGGTGTGACTATCTTTGTGACTAGAAGCGTAGCGTGTTTTTCTTTCCTTCTATTTTTAACTTCCTTGTTTTGTTTACTTAGGTACAATGGATGATCCGCTAGGAAATGTGATTTCGGGGGAGGAGGTGTATGACAACCAAGAAGAGGAAATTAATCAACTTCCTCCACTAAGAAGGGGCCGACAGGCCAATATACAGGATGATATCCCAGACCCTCCCCCACCTCCAGCTCCTAGAGCTGCCCCTCGGGTCCTTCCAAACGAGGGGTATGCTAGTGCCATAGTCCCTCCAAGGATTCGAGCGGGGAACTTCCCAATCATAAATGTGATGCTCACTCTCCTAGAGCAAAGAGGATACTTCATCGGATTCGCGCACCAGAATGCCTATAAGCATCTCAAAGGCTTAGTTGATACATGTTGGGGGAGTAAGCAAACTAATGTGTCAGAGGACGCATTACGGTTACGGTTGTTCCCGTTCTCACTTCGGGGAAAGGCATTAGATTGGCTTGAGAGTCTCCCAAACCATTCTATATCCACTTGGGACGAGCTCGCGGATAAATTTATTGCAAAGTTCTTTTCCCCACGCCACATGGCGGCCCTTCGAGATGAGATTTTGGCATTCAAACAAGAGCCAAACGAGCCACTACATGAAATATGGGAACGCTATAGAACCATGGTCAAGGAGTGTCCGAATAATGACATGACCGAGTCTATGATACAACAAACCTTATACCGGGGAATCAATACGGTAAATCAATGTGTGGTCAACCAATTGGCCGGGGGTAATTTTATGAAATTGACGTACCCGGAGGCATGTGAGATTCTTGATGAAATAGCCGATACATCTTCGGCTTGGAAAAGTAGAGAAAATATTCCTCAAGGGGAGACCGTTGTGAATAGTCTCCATAAGGAACTCCAAGAACAAGGGCAAGCAATTGTCGAGCTCACAACAACCATGAACCAACTTGCTAAAGCCCAACTCCAACAATTGCAAGGGCTGAAGCAAGTGAATGCTATGGAAGGAGTGCATATGCAAGGAAACCAAAGGAGACCCCGGGGGAATGTTAGGCAAAATCATGGTGATCAAGGTGATCAAGGGCCGAGTGGTCATGACCAAGATGAAAATTATGATGACCAAGATGAGGATGTTATGTATGCAAACAACTACCAAGGGCAGGTAATACTCAAAGCTGGGGGAATCAAAGGCCACGGAACTGGAACAATAACAATTCTAGGAATTGGAGAAATACCAATGAGACTCAATGGAACAACAATAATGACCGACAATGGGGGAACAACAACGAGGGGAATTGGAATGGAAGAAATAACAACAAAAATTGGGGAGGCGAGGGTAGTCGAGGGTCGGGTTTTCAAAGGCCCCCGATGTACCAACAACCAAGCAACCCCCCTCCATATCAATCTCATGGACAAAGTTCTTCAAGCTCGGATATGGGTCGGATAGAAAACATGTTCAAACATATGATGGAGATAAATGCAGAATCTGATGCCCAGATATCCTCTCAGACTACTTCTATCCGAAATCTTGAAGTGGAAATGGGCCAAATTTCACATGCCTTAAACACACGCCCGAAGGGTGCACTACCGAGTAATACGGTAGTGAACCCCAAGGGTGGGAACAATAACAACACCGGTCATGTCATGGCGGTGACTACTCGGAGTGGAAAGGG
Organism: Nicotiana paniculata; assembly: GCA_005239505.1. Classification (NCBI taxonomy): domain Eukaryota; kingdom Viridiplantae; phylum Streptophyta; class Magnoliopsida; order Solanales; family Solanaceae; genus Nicotiana; species Nicotiana paniculata. Next base: position 46,509 of record ML365506.1, read on the forward strand.
TGGTGAAGCAAGTACTTCGGGGCCAAAGAAGGTTGTTGTTGATGATGAAGTTGTACCCCAAGATGAGTTACCAGTTGATGTGGAACAAGCAATGGATGAGCCAATTGAAGGTGATGTGAGAATTGACATACATGACAATGGGGAAGATTTGGATAGAAATGTGAACCCGTCTAGGGAGCACATAATTGACATGCCGGAACCGGTGGCCCCAAAGTCACCATTGCCTAGGCCACCTCCTCCCTATCCTTAGAGATTGGAAAAAAAGAAGCAAGAGACCCAATTTTAAAAGTTCTTTGATATGATGAAGGGTCTTACAATAAATGTTCCATTGGTTGAGGCCTTGGAGCAAATGCCAGGATACGCTAAGTTCATGAAGGACTTGGTGACTAAAAAGCGGTCCATGGAGTATGAGACAATTAAGATGACTCACCAAGTGAGTGCTATTGTTCACTCCATGGCACCAAAATTTGAAGATCTGGGTGCCTTCACTATTCCTTGCACGATTGGGAGTGCAGACTTTGCAAAAGCCCTATGTGATCCTGGGGCAAGTATAAATTTGATGTCGTATTCTGTGTTCAAGACTTTGGGTATCGGAAAACCTAGGGCAACCTCTATGCGCTTGGAAATGGCGGATAGATCGATGAAGAGTCCCCTAGGTATTATTGATGATGTCTTAGTGAGAGTGGACAAGTTCATATTGCCGGCAGATTTTGTTATCCTCGATTGTGAGGTTGATTTTGAGGTCCCTATTATCTTGGGGAGGCCTTTCCTTGCCACCGGGAAGGCCTTGGTCGATGTTGAAGCTGGGGAACTTACATTCATAGTAGGTGATGAAAAAGTGGTCTTCCTTGTATGAAAATCTATGAAGCAGCCCAACAGCACTGAAGTTTGCTCTTTTATGGACCTCATGTCTGAGGTTATTATTGACGATGCCAGTGCTATAATCCATGTTGATGATCTCGTGGAGTTGGCCTTGTTGAATCACGAGGACTCAGTAGTAGAGGGTGTTCTCTAGAGCACCCATGCCCTTCAAGGCATGGGGTCGTATTCTTATGCTCCCAGAAAATTGCCCTTGGACTTGGAGAAAAGGAAGACCCCACAAACAAAGCCATCCATTGAAGAACCTCCGAATCTGGAGTTGAAGCCACTTCCTTCCCACCTCAGGTATGAATACCTTGGTCCCTCTTGTACTTTACCAGTTATTCTTTCCTCTTGCCTAACCCAAATGGAGGTTGACTCAGCTTTAAAAGTGCTAAGGAGGAGGAAGAAAGCAATTGGTTGGACCTTGGCTGATATTCGGGGTATTAGCCTCGCCTTTTGCATGCATAAGATCATGTTGGAGGATGGATCCAAACCCTCCGTGGAACATCAAAGAAGACTCAATGAAGCTATGTAAGAGGGGGTAAAGAAGGAGATTATAAAATGGCTTGACGTGGGTGTTGTCTATCCAATTTCGGATAGCGCTTGGACTTCTCCGGTTCAATGCATTCCGAAAAAGGGTGGAATGACAGTGATAAAAAATGATAAAAATGATCTCATTCCTACAAGGACAGTTACCGGATGGCGGTTATGCATGGACTACCATAAGCTCAACATGGTAACCCGCAAAGACCATTTTCCTCTACCATTCTTGGATCAAATGTTGGATAGGCTCGCAGGCCGGGCCTTTTATTGTTTCATCGACGGGTATTCTGGATATAATCAAATTTTGATAGCCCTGGAGGATCAAGAGAAGACTACCTTTACTTTCCCATATAGCACTTTTGTCTTTGCTCGTATGCCATTCGGACTCTGTAATGCCCCGGCCACTTTCCAAAGATGTATGATGGCAATCTTCACCGACATGGTGGAGGACTTTCTGGAAGTATTTATGAACGACTTCAGTGTCGTCGGGGATTCTTTCGATGAATGCTTGGGTCATCTTGATAGAGTCCTTGCTCGGTGTGAAGAAACGAATTTGGTCTTGAACTGAGACAAAGGCCACTTTATGGTGGAGGAAGGAATTGTTTTGGGCCATAAGATTTCAAAGAATGGCATTGAGGTTGATAAGGCAAAGATCGAGGTTATTTTAAAGTTTCCACCACCTAATTCAGTGAGAGGAGTCCGTAGCTTTATTGGCCATGCCGGTTTTTACCGGCGGTTTATCAAAGATTTCTCTAAGATGGTGAATCCATTATGCAAGCTGCTAGAGAAGGATGATAAATTCAGTTTTGATGAGCATTGTATGCAGGCTTTTGAACTCTTAAAACACAAGCTCACTACCACTCCCATTATCACGGTGCCTGATTGGAGTGCATCATTTGAGCTTATGTGTGATGCAAGAGATGTTGTTATAGGTGTTGTGCTTGGGAAAAAGGAGAACAAAGTGTTTCATCCAATCTACTACGCCAGCAAGACAATGAATTCTGCTCAAATGAACTACACAGTCACAGTGAAGGAGCTTCTAGCTATAGTCTTTCCAATGGAAAAATTTTGCCCTTATTTGATGGGTGCCAAGGTCATAGTTCACACTGAGCATGCAGCACTTCGGTACCTCATGACCAAGAAGGATTCCAAGTCAAGACTTATGAGATGGGTGTTGTTATTACAAGAGTTTGATTTAGAAATCGTGGACCGTAAAGGGAGTGAGAATCAAGTAGCCGATCATTTGTCCCGGTTGGAGGAGCAATGACGTCCTTGTGACGGACTTGAGATCAATGATAGTTTTTCAGATGAACAACTCCTTTCAATGTCAATGCTAGAGATGCCTTGGTTCGCGGATATTGCTAATTTCCTCGTCACCGGAGTTGTCCCTTGTGAGCTCTCTTCTAACCAAAGGAAGAAGCTTCGAAGGGACAGCTTGGATTTCTATTGGGACGAGCCTTATCTATTCACGATTTGCACCGATGGGGTGATCCGTCGATGTGCACCGAAAGAAGAGCAACTAGCTATCCTTGAGTCTTTCCACTCCTCATCGTATGGTGGTCATCACGGAGGGACGAGAACTGCTTCTAAAGTGCTGAGTTGTGGGTTCTTTTGGCCCACTTTGTATAAGGATTCTAGTGACCTAGTGAAGAGGTGTGATGAATGCCAAAGAGCAGGGGAATTTCCAAGAGGGATGAGATGCCTTTAAATTTGATTCTTGAGGTAGATATATTTGATGTTTGGGGCATCGACTTCATGGGGCCATTCGTGAGTTCATGTGGAAACACGTACATCTTGGCTGCTATTGATTATGTGTCAAAGTGGGTGGAGGTCGTGGCCTTACCAAATAATGAAGCGCGGAGTGTGATAGACTTTCTCAAGAAGAATATCTTTACTAGGTTTGGCACTCCACGAGCCATCATAAGTGACGGGGGGTCACATTTTTGCAACAAAGCCTTCGACTCTTTGCTTTCCAAGTATGGGATCAATCACAAAGTCACTACCCTATACCACCCTCAGGCTAGTGGCCAAGTTGAAGTGTCTAACAGAGAGATAAAGAGCATATTATCCAAAACGGTCAATGCCAATAGGACCGACTGGGCCAAGAAATTAGATGATGCTATTTGGGATTACCATACCGCCTACAAGACACCAATTGGGATGTCCCCATATCGCATGGTCTTCGGAAAATCATGCCACCTTCCGGTAGAATTGGAGCACAAGACTATGTGGGCCTTGAAAAAGTTGAATTTGGAATGGGATGTAGCTGCAAATCTTCGGGTGGAGAAATTTAATGAGTTGGATGAGTTTAGATTCCATGTGTACTCTAGTTCTTCCTTGTATAAGGACAAAATGAAGTACCTACATGACAAATATGCTTGAGGTAAAGAGTTCAAGGTTGGTGATTTGGTCTTATTGTTCAATTCTCGGTTGAGGCTATTCCCGGGAACTCAAGTCAAAGTGGAGTGGACCTTTTGAAGTGGTATTTGTTACTCCATTTGGGGCTCTTGACCTCAAGAAAAAAAATGGTGAAGTCTTCAGAGTAAATGGTCACCGGGTAAAGCACTATCTTGGCAAAGTCGATGACAGCCACGTGGTGGCACTTCTTCATCTCAAATGATCCCGATAACATGCGTCGTGCCACGACGTTAAATCAGGCGCTTCTTGGGAGGCAACCCATGTGTCTTTATTTTCGTTTTCTTTGTTTTTCTTGGTAGAATAGGCTTCACTGTTGCACTCACTGGTTTTTGGATGTGTAGGATGATTTTGACATAGGAAATTTGGCTAAGTGTGGAAAAAGAACCTCTCTGGAATTTGCTTCGTGGCCGCAGTTGTCTTTTTGCGGTCCATGAAGCCCAGTGGCTGCAACAATATTTCACTAGATCTTGCTTCGCGGTCCCAGTCTCCTTTTCACAGTCCGCGAAGCCCATTTACTGAAGGATGCCTTTCTGAACTTGACTCACCGTGGCTGCGGTTGATTTTTTGCGGTCCGCAGTGAGCTTTTACCTGAGCCATGAACAACTGAATGACTGCGAACCGCGGTCAATTTTTCACGGTCCGTGGTAGGTAAGAGGGGTGGACCCCAGCTCTTCTCTATAAATAGGCCACTAGGGTTTCATTTCCTACTTTACGCACTTTAACTTTTCAAAGCATCCTTGGACTGTGTATTACTCCTGCATTCTCTGAACCTCACTCCTCTTATCCAAACTATCATCCAAGCATCTAGTAAGTGTAATTGTGATTAATTAACTTCTTAATTTCTTCATTTTCTTTATTTTCATCTTCTTTTTCATAATTTTTCACTTTTTAGGCTTTGAAAATGTTAGGGTTAGTACAAAAAGGTTCAGTTTAGTCCCTTGGAATACAATTACACTGATTAATCATGTAGGGCTTAACTAAATGAACAATTGAGCGTGGAAATGGTAAATTCTGGAAATCCAAGGTAGAAACTGACTTCGCGGTCCGCGGTCCCTTTTTCGCGGACCGATGTGCTTGTGTTTGCAAACACAAAATGCTTTTTCATGGACCGCGGTCAATTTTTCGCGGTCCGCGGTCCCTGTTATTCAGAATTGATACTTCTCTAGATCTTACTTCGCGGTCGCGGTCATTTTTTCATGGTCCGCGGTGTGAAGGTCCAGAGACTCATGTCCTTCATAGGGTCACCCACCGCGGTCCGCGGTTGATTGTTCGTTGTCCGCGGTGGCCTATAAGTTGTGCAATTGGACTTTAATGTTACTTAAGTATCTGCACAACAATGCTCTGGGAACTAACCATGTTCACCTATGTTTACTTTGCAGACAATAATGCTATCTCGAGGAGGTGGTCGTAAACAAATTGGTCGAGGAGAATCTCAAAGGGGGAGAGGCTCGGGGGCACCCAGGCAAACATCCAAAGTTTCAATTCCTCCTCAGTCATCCCAACGGGCTACTCGGGCTAGAGACTCCCCTCCTTCACCATCGGGGAGTGAGTATGCTCCGTCAGAGGAGGCCTCATCACAGTCATCTCCACTGGACCCTATCTCATCTCCCCCGGTCCCAGAACAGAAAGCTTCCTCGGCTAAATCCGCCTCCAGCGCACACTCATACTCACTTCCCCTACAGCTTCCTTATCTGGGGAGAATTCAAGTTATGGCAATGGGGATGAACGGGTGGTTGAGGGGGTTGAGCGCACTTGGAATCCGTATGCGTGGAAAGATCGTTTTGTTAGTGAGCAGGCCTTTCACAGGTTCAGGGAATTGTGGACCGCACGTTCACTCATTCTGGAGCGTACCTTTTCACTTAAAGAGTTGTCTACCTACAACCCCAATGTGAAGCAGCAGTTCATAGAAAGAAAAGGGTGGTCCTACTTTAATGAGCATCTCCCGGACGCAAATGAGCACATAGTGAAAGAATTCAACACAAATTTGCTATTTCTTGCAAAGGACTCAAAGGCATCCCAATTCCACAATCTCACAATGCCTTTTGATGGAAAATCACTCAATGAATATTTGGAGATGGACGATGTATATGATTCTTTGTACCGGGAGAAACTGACAGAAAATGATGCAGCTAGAAATTGGTTGGCTTTACACTTGGCTAAGCCCAGGGAGACTCCGGAGTGGCTGACTGTTGGGAAGACTATCACCAGGAAGACTCTTAACTTTGAAGCTAAAGGGTGGGACATTTTGTATGCAGCAGGCTGGATCCGACACATCATGACTAGACCCTCCCCCTCAGTCGGGTTGTGCTGGTTGCATCTATCATGGCTGGGTACCCCATCAATGTGGGGAATGTGATGTCTGAGGTTATTAGCCGGGTTGTTAGCACAGGTGATACTTCTTACCCTTTTTCCCATTATCTGACAATGTACTGTGAAGACCAGGATGTAACCAAGAAGCTCTTTGACACCAAAGTCAAGCCCAAAGCTCTCTTTTCTTGGTATGATTTGAAGGATGATGACAACCCTAAGAAGAAGTCAAAGGGTAAGTCTGTTGCTTCCACTAGCCAGTCTGAAGAGCCAGTGGTGGTAGTGGAACCTTCCTTTCCCCAGCCAGCCATTCCAGAGGAGGCTCCAGGCCCTTCTACCTCTATCGGCACAGACATTCCATCCACCAGAGCCTATCCCATAACTGCTCACCGGCTGAACCAGACACTTACAAGCCTCAACAATTGGATGCAGTCAACTACTACAAAGTTGACTGCAACCTCTACAGTTGTGGCAATATCAACTACCACTCCCCCACCACAGGTCCCACAATCTGTTGAGGACACTCTGAAAGAGATTCTGGAAAACCAGAAGAAAATCTTGGAAGCGGTGGATGCACATGAGAATGCATTGACAAAGCTGGCCAAAGAAACAAAGAAGTGGAGGAAGACTCGTGCGTCAAAGGAGGAGGTGTCTAAGTTGAGAAAGGAGGTGGACAATCTAAAGGGTGATCAGATTCCTCTGGAGATGCTACTAGCAGACACTACAGAGCCACAGTCACAGCAGCTGACATAGCAGCAGCCAGGGCAGCAGACAGTGCAGTAGGAGGATCCGGTGAGGCCATTGAAGAAGAGGAAGGTTATGCCCTATGCTCAGGACATCAGACTTGTACTGGCAGACCCTCCCACAGAGAAGACCCAGTCAGAGAGCTAGGAGGCCCAGACCACCGGAGCTCCATCACAGGCAGCAGCAGACCCAGCCCCTTCACAAGTAGCAGTAGATCCAGCCCCTTCAACGTCCCAGCCACAGGCAACAGCAGATCCAGCCTCTTCACAGTCCCAGCCACATGTAGTAGCAGATCCAGCCCCTTCACAGTCCCAGCCTCAGGCAGACCCTATCCCCTCACATACAGCATCATGGACCACAGCAGGCCAAGGGACAATAGGAAGTTTTCTTTACTCTCTCTCTCCCATATTTTGTGCACTATTTTGGTTATATAGCATTGAGGACAATTCTATCTCTTAGTTGGGGGACTGGCCCTATAGGCATTTAATTTGGTTGCATTGGGTTGTATAATGCAAACAATATTTTCTTTATTTTTCTTTATGTTATTTCCCATTTTTGTATGTAGATAAGTTTACTATTTTGGTATGTATAAGTTAACTATCCATTGTAAATATTCATCCCCTATGTATATTCGTCTAATTCCCCTAATGTACATATTCATTCTATCCCACACACTTTACTATACGCATTTTTTTTTTTTTTATAGCTTCTTATTTTTCTTTCGTAGCTTCTTGTTTGGTTTTTGCGAAAGCAATAAACCTTTGGTTTTCTTAATGCAACGGTTCTTTCCAAAGGTGGAATCTGTGTGAACTGGGTATCTCTTCCCAAGGATGGACGATGTGACAACCTTCTTAAGGGTTTGAGTTTGTTTTTCCCTTTCTTTTTGTTTTTTTTTTTTGTCTTTCAATAACGGTGCCTCAAGAAAAGCTTCACTTGGACCTAACACAGTTTCCTTTGATCCCATGGTCAAATACAAACCGTTGTGTTTAGTATGGTGATAGTGATGATCTTGAGACTCTTGTGTTGGCCGATAATCATCGGGTGGTTCTTCGGCACCATTTTGTTACTCAAAACACGACTAAGGTTGTTGTGGGCCCTCGACTCGGTTTCTGTATCAATCCTTTAGCTGTGAGTGGTGAGAAATTCGTAATTGCAAGTCCATGTTTCGTGCCACTAGTCTAGAACTTGCCCTGAGTGTTGTTTAGGCGAAATTCTAGGTGTAATTTGACTTGAGAAGTGACTATAGGCTTTCCTTGGCTTGAACAAAGAATTGAACACTTACATGACCTTCCAAAAGACATATTCCCTAGTCAACCCTTTTGAGCCTTAATTCCTTTCTTTCAAAAACCAAGTTACAAGCCCTCAACCATTCTTTTACCCTCTCTTGGCACCCGATCTTTCCTTCGCGCTAGGCAAAAAGCATAAGTTTGGGGGAGAGATGAGGGATGTGATGAAGTGAAAAAGAAGGCACAAAATTAAAAAAACAGAAAAGGCAATGAAAAAATAAAGGGAATGCCTAAGAGGAAGAAAAGTGTATAGAATGAACAAAAAAAGGTGTGACAGTGTGTCTCTCCAACCCTGATAAAAGGACTCAAAGAGTCCAGAAAAATGTGAGAACGGTTAAAAATGAAGTGCTTAAGGAAAGATAAAATTCACTTTGACCAAATATTTCCTACCCTTAACCAAAAGCCTTCATCATGATTCCACAAAAGCCCTGTATGATCTCAGGTCCAGTGAAACCTACATTAGTGGTGATTTACACAAAGGGCAAGCCTATGGTACTTTAAGTCGAACTTGGGACTTTTTCCTTGATGAGAGATGAGCGATTCCCCATATTCCTCGTTCTGAGTGTCATTATTCTAAAAGTGAGGTGCTTAGAGAAAGTCACGGAATAAGAGTCTGGGATCCACACCAACCGAGGTAGTAGTTAGAATTTCACTGATGAGTTGGAACAACCCTTGAAGCTCTTGTATCACACTTGAAACTATGGTTTTGAAAAGTTCAATCATTGTCAATGATTCATTCACATTGGTTGCTATGGTTAGTCCCAATTGATGCTAGTTGAGGTCACCATTAGTACAGCCGAATTTTCATGAATCTATCATAGGGGTGGGGCTTATTTTGTTTGCTTGAGGACAATCAAGAGCTTAAGTTTGGGGGAGTTGATAACTTGGATTTTTGCCTCGTTTTTCGTTCCCCAGTACATGACGTTTGGATATAATGGTACACAAAGTGGCCCCGAAAACTTATACATTGTGCTTGTTGCAGGATTAAACCAGAAATGAAGACACTCAGTCTGAAATATGCTCAAAATAGGAGTGAATCTGGCACAAGGATCAAACACAACAAAAATGATCAAGCAAAAGGCCACCGCAGCCGCGGTCCTCATTTCGCGGTCCGCGGTGGCATTCCAGTGAGGTTGCAAGCAATGCAAGTTTCCACCGTGGCCGCAGTCCTCATTTTGCGGTCCGGGGTAGCATTACAGTGAGGCTGCAAGCAATGCAAGTTTCCACTGTGGTCGCGGTCCTCGTTTCGCGGTCTGCGGTAGCGTGATCCAGAGAGGGTGCAGGCAAGGCGAATTTCCACCGCGGCCGAGGTCCTTATTTTGCGGTCCGCGGTCGAGCCTTATCAGAAGCCCAGCATCCTAGTTATTTTCGCGGACCGCGGTTCGTGTTTTCGCGGTCCGCGGTGGTCCTGCAGGGGCATTTTTGTCCGAAAATTTGACAGACTATAAATAGACTATTTTGTAATTTCTTTACACATCTTGTAATTTCTGAAGTAGAGAGCACATGAATATTTTAGGGTTTTCATTTTTCTAGCTTTGTTCTTGTATTTTTAACATTAAAACTTCAATTTCATTGTTAGGAATCAATTAAATGGGTTCTTCTTCTCTATCATTGTTTTCATCTTTGATTATGAGTAGCCAGACCCATTAGCTAGGGTTGTGGCTCAACCCTAGTGTGGGTATGTAATGGGTTTTTGAAATTAAGGTTGGAAAATTAATGGGTGTTGGCTATTTAGGCTAATTCAAGGTTTCTATTGCATTAATTAGTGGTTGCAAACACTAATTAGCCTTTTCATGACTTGGATCTCTCTTGAGAAAGAAGATTTGAGTCTAGAAATTAGCCTAATAGGAAATTAGGGTATTATCAAGAGATTAGTAGTCCCAATCAATTGGGTTAAACCCAGAAATGGTAAAACCTTACTTGATCCCTAATTAACGGGTTAAACCTCGAGAGAGTAATTGCCTACCTAAGCCTTAATTGCTTGATTAATTGACACCCAATTGACCTCGAGAGGGGAAATTAGGGTAAAATCACTCAAACTACCGAGAGGTATAGAGTGGGAACCTTCATGCATTGGTTATAGCTGTATCCCTAACCAATTCCCCGACCTTAGAATTGAAACCCGTTGTGTATCCACCTAGGCAAAGTTCACGACCCTAGTGCCTTTATCAATATCAGAAAACAACAACAAAAACAACTTAGCTAGTAATTAGCTTACAAACAATAGAGTACACTTAGCATAGTTCAATACCAACAAATATTTAGAAGTGCAATTAGAAACACTCGACCCTTTTAGATCACTTAGACACTCATCCCCATTATAGACTCCTTGTGGATTCGATCCCGACCATTCGGGTAAAAGCTACATGATCCTTGCCTTCCTACTTATATAGTAGTATGAGTGAGGCGTGATCACGTACACGGCCCTCACATATCACAAATTGTCACAACACTACCAAATCCTAAGTAATTTCCCCCACACAAGGTTAGATAAGTCACTTACCACAAACCTCGCTCAATCATTCAAGAAGAAGGCCTTTCCCTTTATTTTCCGAACCCGAACGGCTCAACTCTAGCCAAAAATAATTACATACTATAAATATAATTATATGAAACTAATTTAAATAATGAAATTACGACTTTAGCAAAGAATTGAAAATTTTCTCCAAAAAGTTCGGACCACGTCTCGGTATCAGATAAAAGTCACAAAATACGAACACCCATTCAACCACGAGTCCACTCATACCAAAATTAATCATATCCGATACAAAATCTCTATCAAAACCTCAAAATTCGGCCTAAGGAGTTTTCCACCTTTTTCCCAAATTTCTCAACCCAAATCCTTAATTAAATGAAGAAATTAATGATAGATTAATGAAAATTAATAAAAAAAAACGAGTCAAGAATCCTTACCCAAATGTTTCCTCTGAAAATCCCTTGCCTCAATCCGAGCTCTCTAGGTCCATAAATGGATAATGAAATCAAACCCTAGAATTTAGCCCTTTTCTGCCCTGGACTTCCACATCTACAAATAAGGTGGCCGCAACTGCGGTCTCGCAAATGCGAGGCCTGCTCACGCTTTTGCGTCTCATTTATGTGGACAGAATTCCGCTTCTGCAGACATCGCTTCTGCGATAAGTTGTCCACTTCTGCGAAGCAGCTCCCTTTCTCCTATTTCTACATCTGCGGTTGGCCTACCGATCACAGTTACAAGAGTTGTTTAAACAATTTGAGATTATTCAACTTATGGGCATGCTAATCTAGGTGATACAGATTATAACAGGTGATTTATACCAATTTGTATTTAGAGGCATGATACCTACGTGTGAGGCTGTTTTAAACCCTTTCTTGGACAGTTATTTATTTAGTAGAAATAGACATGATTCGAAACAGATGCAAACAGAGTCCTAAGAACAGGATATTTAATGCACACAGAGATAACTATTTTTATTAGGCAGGATTATTTAGTTGCTAGAATTCTAAGTGACAGTATTGATGCATAACCAGAAATTGGAATAGTGATATATGACATGCGATATGCTAAAGCGATAAACGTGAATACCCTAAAACAGGATGTCTAATGCACAGGTTTGGCATGGTTTGAATGAAAATAGACAGCACAATCCTAGATCATGATTTCTAATGCAGATTTACAGAATGTAAAGCCTAGAGACATGATTTCTACCCAGCATCACCCACAGGATTATATAGCTACCCTCCATTTTCACTAGTTACCTCAATATCTGTTTACAAATGATTATTACAGACCAGAATTGAATAAATTACACAAATGAAAAGTAAAATTAACTATAGGGAGCCTACACTAGGCCCAAAGCACACCTGATAAAGCCATGCCTTTGATAGTCTCAAATGCCAAGGATTTCATAGCTAAGTTTGTGTCCAGGTGTGTCAGAGTTCCCTAAGGACCTCAAGGATCCCGGGCAGTGCTCACACCCAGACTTCTCACAATAGGGACTAAATATGTGCAGTGTAGAATGGTCGTCCCCAGTGTGCCAGAGTTCAAAGGAATCTCAAGAGGATCCCAAGGCAGTACACACACTGGAGGGGCAGAAACTAGGGACTTAGGAGTAAAGTGAGAGTTCTTGACATATTTTTGAAACTTTTTGATAAGAAAATAGTATAGAGATGACTCTAGGAGTGTAAAGGTTTTCTGAAATAGAAAACTAGTTTAGTAGTGAAAAACAGTTTAAGAAGAATACTAAAACACTTTTGAAATCAGCAAACAATCAATTGGTCACAGAACATCCAGATTCAGAAACACTCAACAAACAGATTTCACACAGGGATAAAGGGGTTGGGGACACATAGAATTCACATTAAAGGAACACATGACAGGGTACAGGGAGGCATATAGACAGCAAATGCATAGAACACTTAGGAGCTTTATAGAATCAACAAGTTAGTCATGATGGTAGGTAATTGAGACATAGAGCAAGGATGCAGTAAAGCCATGTTGAAAGCAAATGGGGTATTGGACAAAATCAGACACACAACTAGAGTCAGTCGATTGCCTTAAGAGATTAGGTAACTAATATGATCTCATCAGTAAATGGGAATAGGCAAGGGGTAAATAGACATGCTGGACAAACATCAAATAAACAATTATTATTTTTACAGCCTAATTACATATTGAACAAGACATGATTAGACATGCTAAGCAAAGCAGTAAACAGGAACAGGGATTGAGTTCATAACTAATGAACTAGTGCAGGAATGAAGCACATAGAGTTTAGGTTTCAAAATCTAATCAGAGACATACCAGTTAAGGAATAGAGCACATAATATAAAGCAGGAGTTGTATAATAACTAGCCTTGGTTTACAGCCGGCTAGAGCAATGAAAGTTGCAAGTAACAGAGAAGAACAAAGAGAGCCTTTTAAGTGTAAGAGAGTTTCTTTGAACTAGTGTTCGTGTTTTAGAAGTGAAATAGAGGAGAGTATATATAGCAGTTTAGGAGCAGGGCAGAATAAGGTAAAGGAAATCATCATTCAGTAATTAAGGAAATCACAGAATCAATTACACGCAAAATCATTATAGTCTTCCCTTAATTAAGGGTAATCAACCAACGGTAAGGACAGGAAATTTAAGGAAAGAAATACAAATCAGATTTAAGCAAAAGGATAAATAAAGAGGAGTCTAATTAAGGAAATAATCTTGAAAAATCAGTGAATATTACAGGTAGTCAAATAAGGTAAGAAGACCAATTAAAGTCATAAAGAAGGGAATAAATGAGGGATTATCAGATAATGTTATGCCCCGCAATATTATGTTGATGTTACGTCCCGCAGTATTATATTACGATGAAGTTATGCCTTGAAGTACTACATTATGATGATGTTACGCCCTGTAGTACTACATTACAATGATGTTACGTTTTGCAGTATTAAATTACGACAATGTTGCACCCTGTAGTATTGTACATTGCATTTGTCATAAGATAATTGACATCAGCCAAAGGAAAAGGTTATTTGGAGATTATAAGGATTATGCTATTTTAAAAAAGTGATGCATAAATTCGTGAAGGTGAGAGGGGAAGTTAAGTCAAAGAAAATGAATTTTCGTCCAAGTTTGGCATGTTGGGATAAAATACGGCCCGAGCTAGAATACCCGGTATTTATAGACTAGTATCATACAAGGTACCACATGGCCATGATAGTAAGGTGTATAAGGCATGTTAAAAGTAGGTAGTATTTTAGGTAATTTGAGATAGTTCTTAGTTAAATGAGTAATTGGTTAATTATTGGTTAATGGAAGATTAACAAGTTAATCAAGTGATTAGTAGATAATTAATCCAAATATTTGGATAGGTGTTACATCTTGAAATGTGGCAGCCTATTTAAAGATAAGTAATGACTCTTGAATTGGATTGAGATGAGTCAAACATAAGTTTATTATGTGGCTTAGTCACTAGTTAGGTGGGGCCTACCTTAAAGTAAGGATAAAAATTGGGAATCTCTTAAGAAAGGATTGAAGAGAGGTAACGTTCTTTTGGCTAAGTGTTTTCAGCCAAATCTTTACATAATAATACTATTTTACATCTCTTAAAAAGGAGATTCTACCAAGACTTCTTAAGTGCAGAACGCTACTGTCAATTGTTTAAGGAAAAATTTCAGCCAATATTACCGTTGTATAGCAACATTGTTGCTTCAAACTTTTCGTACGACTTGTTCCGTGTTGACGCAATTGACGTGTGTTAGATGGATTGTCAAGAGAATCGGCTCAGGTATGTTAAGGCTTCCCCTTCTTTCTTCTTATGCATTTCATGCATTTATAAATGTACATTGGCCCATGACCAGTTATATATGCGTATAAATATGTATATGTAAGTATATGGGATATGGGAAAGGTTATGGCGTTATATACACACCACCACCTTATCAGCTGGTATATATTGATGATTTTTCCCACAGTGACCGAGATGATAAGATGGGATGCCCTCAGAGTCTTGATGATGTTATGAACATGAATTTATACATATACATTGACCCAAGACCAGATGGCGTTATATACGCATATAAATATGTATATATAAGTATATGGGATATGGGAAAGGTTATGGCGTTATATACGCACCACCACCTGATCAACTGGTATACGTTGATCATTTTTTCCACAGTGACCGAGATGATATGATGGGATGCCCTCAGAGGCTTGATGATGTTATGAACACATGTACCTATGCACGACATGACATTCATATATATATGCATGACACTATGAGTATTTCATGATTCACAGAGTTATTCAGACTTACATGTTGAGTCTTTTACTCCATGTTTCTCTCATGTCTATTATTTACTGATTTCATTCATTACATACTCGGTACATTTTTTGTACTGATATTCCTTTTGCCTGGGGACGTTGTGTTTCATGCCTGTAGGTCCCAATAGACAGGTCGAGAGTCCTCCAAGTAGGTTGTCAGCTCAGTGAAAGATGTTAGTGCGCTCCATTTGCTCCGAAGTTGCTTATTTGGTGAGTATAATTAGGACATATATTGATTGGTATGGCGGGACTCAGTCCCGACCTTTATGATACTTATGTACTCTTAGAGGCTTGTATACAGATGTCATGTATACGAATACTTGTATGGCATTGTCGGCCTATGTTTTGAGTTTATAAATGATCATGTTGGCCTATTAGGCCCGTATGTCACGTGTATATGATGATGTAATAAGAAAGATACGTTACGTTGGTACTCGGTCGAGTAAGGTACCAGGTGCCCGTCGTGGCCCATCAATTTGGGTCGTGACACATAAGTTTTAACGGAGCGAATAAGTAAATCAAAATTCAAAGTAATACTGATTTATGGGGAGAAAATATCAGTTTCCACAAAATAGACAAATAGGCTAAATAAAATTTCACTAACACATAGAAATTAGCCGAAGAATCGACTCAGAAACCCTAATAGAGATGAACTAGGGTAAAAATCACAAGGCACTGAATTAGATAAGGGAAAATCGTGTAAGTCAAAGCACAGAACGAAACAATGGTACTAGTAACATGGCAAAACTCCGAATCGAATCAAAGCATCAGAAAATTAGGGTTTTCACATAAATCGACTAGGCTTAGGCAGCCTTAGCATAAACCGGTCAAAAGCACATAAGAACAAACGAATAAATATTCAAAAATCAGAAAACCTTTGAGAAGATGACTTAGGGTAAACCCTAGTTTAGGAAAAACGGACAATCAGTTGAAAAACTAGAAAAATTTCAAGGAAATATGTGAAATATGTTCAATCCGCCTCAGATCTGTACAAATCTGAGAAGATCGGAGACCAAAGTTAGGGTTTTACAAAGTACAACAGAGACGAGAACATAGGCTTAGAAAAACATGGATTTGTAACGAAAATAAGAAGATTCTTACTCAATGATCGAGCCAAATGGCCTGAAACAGGCAAGAAAACTCAAAGGCGTAAAACATACCTAGGCGATGTTGGGCTGGTATATTTAGGCTAAAATTGAAATTTAAAAAAAGGTTGTTTGTTAAATACCCAAAGTAATTGAATAAAATTAATTTATAAAATAAATAACCAATTACAGAAGTGATTTTAAGGCATGGAAATATTTAAAAAATAATTATTTAGTATTTTAAAATACAATAGACTAATTTCTGGTAAAAATAATGCAAAATTGTATGCATGGGCTATAATTGAAAAGTTATTGCAATTATAACCAAAAGGTGCGAATTTGGCCATTTATGAAATAATTTGAACTTAATAGAACCATAAAGAGTAATATTAAATCAAAAAATATTTTGAAATCATTTATGATGCAATTTTATAATTATTTATTAGAAATAAAATACTGGGCAAATTATTAAGAATATGAAAATTTATGGAAAAATACCAGTTGATGCTAATGCATGATTTTGAAGACATATATGCGATTAAAAAATTATTTTGGTAAAAATTGGGTATCAACATGACCTCCAAAATAACATTCGGACACGCTCCTAAAACCAAAATACCCTACGGAGCTATTGGAACCGTCGAGACTCCATTTTGGAGTCGTCTTCAAACAAATCAAACTACGATTAATTCCTAGAACTTAAACTTCCCATTTATTGACTATGTGCCCCATTTCACTCCGAAATCAAAAATCAAACCTCCCGGCAAGTCATGTAACCACAGAATGAAATAGACGGAGCAATAAATAGGGGTTCGGGCATAATACTCTCAAAACGACCGGGGGAGTCATTATACTTGTGGGACCAAACCGCTAAGGGATAATTTAAGGGTCCATTTTAAGTTTACCCCTAAATATAAGGATCAATTTTTTTCATTTTTCTCACATGAACATGTAGGTTTTACACAAACACTGATTAAAGTTATGTTTGTGATAAGTGAAGCAATCAAAGTAAGATAACTCCTACATAACAGAAGAAAGGATAATAACTTTTGGATGATGAGCACAAAGGTGAATGACCACCCATGAAATTGATCAATTTTTGTGGATGTTTGTGATGTGAAATATTGGACAGATTTTTCTCCATATTATGTTGTTCAGAATTGAGCGCAAAACAAAAAAGAAAGTTTCCATAGACCCTTTCCCACCCATAAGAATGAAAAAGAAATTTTAGAAAATCTGCATATTGTTTCAAGATTTCAAAGAAACAAGTTGAGAAGCTTTTTCCAAATAAAGAGGGATAAAATTAAAAAGTTTCTAGAGATAATAAGAAGGAAAATAAGAGGTTATCCATGGTTTTGGACAGAAAATTGGCGCAAAGTTAAGATATATCGACAATTTTCATTATCCTTACGTGCAAAACAATAGAAAAGAAAATTGTTAACTTTCTTTTGCTTGTTCTCCTCCTTTCTCCCCTTCCAAGAAAAAAAGCACAAAGAAAACGCATCTTCCTCGTTCGAGCTTTGGTTTTTTGTCAAGTAAAGTGAGGAAGAAAAAAAAAGAAAAAAAAATAAAAGCAGACGTATAATTAAAACTTCAAAAATTGAATTTGAAATGATGGAAGTTATTTTTGAAACTTGAGCTTCTATTGTAAGATGGAAATAGCATTTAACCAACTCTACTTAACGCACCTAAACGATTAAGGCTCATATCAGTTTACAAACAGATTTGCAACTGTTTCAGATTAGGTGTTAATTCATCAAAGCTATGACTTCAAGTTATTGCACCGAGGCATTTTATAGCTAGAGGGTTAACAGATAAATTCGTGTAAAAAAAAAAACTATTGTGGTAATCAGATGTCTGTAAGATGAAGAGTCCATTTTGGCAGGAATATAATTATGAATAAATTAATAAATGTTTATGCAGAAAAATGGCTACTGCCATTGGTATATTCACATACATGTCACTCTTTACAACAAAAATAACAGCATTCTGAAGCTGAGTTTGCTACAGATTGTTAATTAGCAAGGTGTAAATCTGCAAACATATTTGTGTTGCTGCTGTTGCTGATTTTGACATTGTATATGGCAAGATCTTGCTTTGTCTCTCAATTCTTGGAATGCCCTCATTGTCTCCACATCAAAACCTCCCGCAAACTTGACAAAAGCAAAAAAAAACACAGCACAAAATTAATCATGTGAAAGAACAAAAATTACATAGAAATGTTTGTTTTCTTTTTTCGTGTCAAAAATTCTTAATTTATTATACCTGATGTACTCGAAAGGCAAACCTAACGCCTTGAATTATAAGCTCTTCTTCTTCGGGACCACCACCAACCATTTCTAACTCGGCGGATACCCTCTTCATGTACTTCATGGCTAATTTTACTGATGCCAGCTTTATCTGCAATAATGCAAAAACAACTACCTCACGTTATCACCCAAGTCCCTCTTTGTGTTATTTCTCAATCAAAAAAGCAGCAGCATGGTACAAAATTTGAGACCACACGGTTTGCAAGAAATGGAAAGCTTATTAATAATACTATACGTTTTGCCCCACATAACAGTTGTATTTGCAGGCAAGTAGAATGTCTGTCAACTTTGCCTGCTCTTAATTATGTCATCTTTCAGGGACAAACTACATATATATATCACTGTGCAGAAAACTCAATTGCTAAGATCAATAATTGACCAAAAAGCTCACAAGTTCAATCAATCCATGTTTAGGTTGCACATTAAAGAAAATATAATTATAATATCATTGATAAAATATTGTATGTAGCTTAATTATATTTTGGACAAATTTTATGAGCATTGATAAATCTTGAAAACCATGAAAGGGAAAGTAAAGAAACAAGCTAAGGTATTGCCAATTAGGAAGCTTCTTCCTGCTAGAGGCTCTTTGTTCACTGTTGACTGCTTAGACCAACACAATAAAGAAGTGTCAGGTTAATGTGGCATTAAAATATGCAGATCTATCTTAGTGCAATTCATTATAAAAATCATAGGGATCTAATAAAAGGTCAACACTAAGAATCTGATTCCTTTTTTTTCCTACTTACTCCCAACACTAGTATAAAAAGGGATGCAGACAAGCAAATAGGTTTTGGAAAACTGAGAGTTAGCATGTGCGCATGCAGGCATGGGCATAGTTAATAAGGCAAACTTCCCCATTATTTCTGTCTTCTAGTAACCTCTAATCTTAGAATAATACAAAACAGATTTTTCCCATGCTTCTTCCTTTGGTAAACCTCCATGGACCAGACCAGGACCAGTTACCATTCTGCAGTTTTTTTCTTTTCCTTCTAGTCACAACCCTAAGTAAGATATAGAAACAGACCGACTATTTTATTGGTTTTCTTTATTAATGATGCCACGAGAATATATAAACAACTTATAGTGTGTCTAATATACAACTTTTGCAGAGGAGAGATGACAATAACATAGAGAAATTCCAAGAAATAACTATTGCAGGAACAACCATAAGATAGGGAGATCTGAGTGTTGGTTCTTCTACTACACACCAAATTAAACCACAAAATAAAAGTCACTCGTTGATGGTTTACCCAGCTTTACAGAGCAGGGAAGTATGTAGAAAATTCAAGAATGAAGTTTCAGACACATCTAGCTTCCGTGCATTATGCATCAATTTTTAGAGCCTTTTGGGAACTATCACTGGTCTCTTTTTTTAAATAGTCAGTAAAAGATTTTAAAAAAGCACCAAAAGAAGCGCTACCAGAAAAGATGGCACGAATTGAGGTCCCAAGTCAACTTAACATATTGTGAAGACATTTTTATATGGAACATCAATTGGAAAATAATGCATCAAACAACTACAATATAGTAGAGATTTACCTGAGTAACATAGCCAGTATCCAGCATCCACTCAATTGGAATTTGGAATACTTTATATCTCTTTGAAGCTGATTCTCTCATTCTTGACAAATTGTAAAGTCCATGCTCTAGTCTGTTTAAATGACAACAATTGACATTAGAATGGAGAACAATCACTACTAACTACCATATTTTCGTTACTTATTTTAGAACTAAAATAATAATAACAGTAAAATTAAGAAATATAGCAAATTTGTACTTCTCAAATAAGGCCTGCATTTTCTTAAGAGCTGTGCCACAAGGTTGTCTGGGATTATCGCGAAAGGACGATGCCTCAGATTCAAGTTTCTTTAGATCACAATATCCAAATGCAGCTTCTCTCAATGCATCAGCCTTTTGCTCCGGCCATTCGAAGTGTTTCAGAACAGCCCTTTCATCAACCTGCAAAAAACTTCAAGTCATCATATGATTGATTGACCGAAAATATATATATTAGCATGCCAAATAATGAAAAGAACTTTACCAGGTAAGAGAGCTCATCATCAAGCCATTTTACAAAAGGCACAACATCCTCAATATCTGCGAATGCAGCATTTTCCACTTCTTTGATCAAAAACCTTATAAAATCTCCTTGTGTCTCAACATCTGTTTTAATCTGCAATCAAGGAAACAAAAAGGGGAATATAATCAGAAATTAAATATACTAACCATACAAATGAAATTTTACAGTTAATACTTATTAAATGCTACAACCTTAAAAGATTTTACATCACAGTTTTCGAAGTTTACTAAAGTTAAAACAATTTACTATTTTCTCAAATACTCCATCAATTCCATAATTTTAGTCCAATGTTACTTCCCGATAGTCAAAGAAATACATTTTAATTAATTATTTTATGTTTATACTGTTAAACGAAAGAAATGAAGTTATTAGCACTTCGTATGCAATAATCAAAATCCCTAATTTTTGTTCAAATACTAACGTCAGATCTGAAGAAAAGAAAATCAGTTTTTACTTATAATCCCGTGTCAATTACTATAAAGATTGTGCAAGCGATTATTCTTTCAAATTGACTAAATTGCCCAGAGTGAGTTGATGAAATTACAGCTTTTCCTGATTCATAATTGCACTTTACCTCTACCAATATTGATTCGAATCTACATGCTGTCTTATCTTGTAAGAAACTAAGCAAAATTCCAAGAAAAAGTGCAATAGGGGTACCAGAAAAAGACATCACAGACTAGTCATTTTCACTGACAGTAATGCAACAAGGAAATGGCAAAGCAGTAACTTAGCACAATAACCATGGCCAAAGAACTTACCGCCAGTAAATAGGCAGACCGATTCTCAATTTCTCCGATCATATCCTTTGCCGTGGCTGTCGCTGGAGCATCGGCGGCACCACTAACTCCGGCACCGGAATCTCTTCGGCAGTCCCTCCGCATTAGAGAGTGATAAAATTCCACCACTTCAGGTATACGCCTAACCTTTGCTGGCACAGGCTTTAATCCTTTCGGAGGTGGTGGTGGAGGTGGCGGGGGGCCTGTTTTGGCCGCCGCCGCTGGTGGCGGAGGAGGCGGTGGAGGAACTGGTGCCAACATTTTGGGCGCCGTCGCTGGCAGCGGAGGTGGTGGAGGTGGAGGTGGAATGTTGGAAATTTCAGCTAAAGCACGTTCAGCTGAATCTGATAAAGAACTATAAGACGGAGAAGAAGAAGAAGAAGAAGAAGATAATGACGACGATGACGATGATGATGGCAATAGCGTCGACGATGGCCGTGGTGGTGGTTTAGGAACGCGGGGAACACGTGATCTCAAACTCATAATGCCAGCAGATATCTCAGCTAACTCCTCTGAATTACTCCGAGAATGTCTAGGCCTGTCACACATTTCCATTGCACTAACTATTTCCTCTTTCATCTCACACTCCGGTTTCGAAGCCACAATGATGCTAGGTTGAGTCACGCATTTTCTCAAATACTTGGTCATGTTAGATTTGTTGTGAGCACCATTAGTTACAGCATCCACAAGCCTATGAGCTGATAACTCTTCATTAGCTTTCTTCAGCTCAGAAATTTCAGCTTCCATAGCTTTTACCCTCTCTTCATGCCTCCCGTTTTGCTTCATTAGCTCAATGTGTAACATCTCTACTTCTTGTCTAAGCCTTTCATTTTCGACTCCCAAGCATTCTATCATTCTTTTTTTCCGTTCGATTTCTGCATCTTTTAGGGTGATCTCACTCTCCAACACTGGAAGTATAGCTACTGATTCTTTAAGCAGTTTCTTCTCGAGGAGCTCTGTTTTTAAAAGGGACTCTCTTTCGCGTAACTCTTCGACTAAGCGTAGGAGCTCTGCAACGTCGGGTGGACGAGGCTGGACTTGGGCGGAGGAACGGGGAAAGTAAACACCGAAAGAGCGAGAAAATCCTGCACTTTTGGGAGTAGTCTGCTGCTTTGTGCAGCTGGGTGAAGGAGAAGGAGGCTTGGGAGCTGAATCTTGCTTTGATGGCTTTGGATTTGCAGGTGATTTCTGTAAACCCATAGCCGTTTTTACTTTGCCAGCAACCATTGTTGCATCTAACAAATACAAAGAGCTTTTTCTACTCTGTTCTTGCTCAATATAATCTCTAACTATTGGTTTTCAAGAATGCTATGCCTATCCCCTCAAATTTACAAAGGAGAAGGACTAGTCTCCAAAATGAGGTCCCTATCTATGTGCCTGGAAGAAAAGGTGTAGGGGGCTAGGGGGAGTTATAGCATGGGGGGGGGGGGGTATGAAAGAGTTAAGTGAAGATACTGTAACTCTCTTCAGTTTGTGTGTTTTAGTATAGAGGGTATTTGTTTGTTGGAACTTTGAATGTGTAAATGATGCAGCGATATCGATGAACGGTCTTCTTTTCTTGGATCCGCTTTGATTTTTATTTTTAAAAAGGAAAAAAAACAAAAAATAAGACAAAAGCATTTTTGCTAAAGTTGAAATATTTTGACTCATTCACGCGCGTAATCGAGCAACTATTTCACCTTTACCCCAACGTTTTCAAACAGACATAATAGTTCCAACGGTCACTGTCCTTGATCAAAACTTCCTCTATTTTATTTTAATTTGAACGTAAAGATAAAAAATAATCGATATGCCATTAAATTTGTATATCACTTTTTACTTTAATACTTTATTTTAGTTTCGTTTCATTTGAACACTCCAATCACATCTCAAATGTGTTATTTAGACACAAAATTAGGCAACCAACCGTAATAGATGCGTGGAATTCAAACGTCAAAGTAACCAATGAGATGGAGAAACATGAGTTTATTAAAAATTAAAAAAAGACTTTTGAGAAAAGAAAAGGAATAAAAGAAAAACAAGAATCCCCACCCCTCCCCCCTCTGTCATCTTCCCCAACGACCCCAATCCCCCTTCTTTTCCATCTTCTTCTGCCAAACAAAGTACTCCCATAATCATGGCTTGGCTCAATTTTAGGCCAAATAGCCGGAAATGAAGTTTCAGGATTCCAAATCGAACAGAACGAATGCAAAATTTTGTAAATTTCTTGGCTTTCACCGAAAAGTTCGGAACTTAGGTCGTTTGAAAATTTGAAAATTTGAAAATTAGGGTTCGAAGTTGGCTGGGTATTCGAGTTTTTGGTTGTAAACACTGATACGAGGTGAAGTCTGAAGATTTGAGCTCGATTTGAACTGATTTTCTTGGGTTTTGAGTTCGAAACTTGAACTGATTGTTCGACGAAGAAGACGAACTTAAGTCTTTTGATTTTGCGTCTGTTTGTTCGAATTGATCGCTTGGGCTTGGTATTGATGTTTATTAGAGTTCTCATTTCAAGTTTTAAATCATTTGGGGAAGATCTGGGTGAGATTGGTTCGTTTTGGGTTTGCTGAAGCACAATGAAATTCTTGGCTTTCACCGGAAAAGTTCGAGCTATTTCTATTCGGTGACATGAATTATTATCCACTTAGTGGCATGAATTATTATTTCTATTCCTTATCAACCTGAACTAACATGGAAATTATTTCCACCGAACTAACATCGGCAGGCCATATTGTTAGTTCACCGAAAAAGTTCGAGCTATAAAAAAAAGTTCACCGGAAAAATTTCCGACATAAACTTTTCATTTTGCCGGTAAGAAGTATGTGGTATTTGTTTTTTGGATGATTTCACGCGCTTGAAAAATGTGAGAAACATTTACCTTGTCATGTCAGCATATTGTATCTAAATGACACATTAAATACATGGTTAAAGTGTTCAAATAAACAAATTTTAGATGGAGTGTCAAAGCGAAAAGTGAGGACTAGTTTAATGATGTACAAATGTATTCTGCCAAAAACAACATTTCTACCTTTCCGGGATAGGAGTAAAGTTGCGTATATCTTGTTCGCATATAACCTTTCAAATACCAATGCTTCAATACTATGAGCTCGTTTGAACATAAAAAAAATTCACTTTTGCCAAAAAAATTCCAATTTTCACTTGAAAATGAATTTTGAAATTTTTCGAAAATTTGAAAAACTCCAAAAAACTGTTTTTTAAAATTTTCACTCAAATCACTCACAAAACTTCAATAACAACCCAAAATAATATTTATGTCCAAATACAATTCTAATTTTCAAATACCATTTTTACTTGATTTATTTTTTTTCATATTTTTTTTTGAAATTTTACAATTCTTATGTCAAAACGTCCACTATTTTCTTTTGTATAAACATCTCTGGATAGGAGTTCGTATCTATTTCAATTGCAAAAGTCCTCTTGTTAATGTTAATTAATAACGAACTTACACCATCAATAGAAAAGAAAAGGAATATCTTACAATACTCTTTTAGAGCTAGGTTACTGGTACTTAAGATTAAAATATTAAAAAAATTATCATTAAAATCAGGTTATGTTACAAAAAATCAATTTTAGTAAGGTAAATGTAATATTTCAAATCATAAAGATAATTATGTTATCAGGATATTTTTTAGGAGTGATTTCTGAAATTATTATTACAAACTTATAAGAGTAGTATAGCTTGTTTGGCCAAGCTTCTCAAGAGGTCAAAAATATTTTTTTTTCCTAACTTAAGGTGTTTGGCCAAATTTTTTGGGTTAAAAAATACTTTTGGAAAGAAGCAGAAGCAGTTTCTGAAATGCAGAAAAAAGTAGCTTATTCCCAGCAGTGGCGGAGGCAGGATCACCATGAAAGGGGTTCAAAAAAAAAATTGTACCTAGTGGAAATTGAACCTATGACTTTATCAAGGTTTTGCCCCCTTGACCACTAAACTACTCTTCTGAGTTGTGTTAAGGAGGTTCAAAACTTAATACATAGATGTAAAAAACAAATTTTGCCTTATATATATAGTATAATTTTTCGGCGAAGGGGTTCGGATGAACCCCCTTCCGCCTCCTAAATCCGCCCCTGCTTCCCAGAAGCAGAAGCAATTTTGACTTTTCTTCTTACCAAGAATACCCTTAACAAAATATAGTATGTACCAAAATAATCGTTAAACCTAATACTTAGGATATTAATGTATAAATATTTTGTATTATTTTTAGGATAGCTTTCTAATATATAGTGATTTTAGGGTGAATGCTTTTATATTTGTTGTGATTTTTAATATATTTAACTTATATTAAAATAATTAAATATTTTTAAATTTTATTTTCATATTTTACTTAAATAAAATGAAAAGATTTAATTATTGCATGTAATAACAAAATTTTGAGATTATTTATTTATTTATAATATTAACTATTAAGTAAATCTATTCATGTCCTTATTCGTGATTTGATACTTAAAAACACTTTATGTAAAGCTTGGTCAAACACAAATTGCTCAAAAATATTTTTCAGAATGATTAGTCAAACACAAACTGTTTCTCTTCAAAAGTATTTTTTTCAAAAGCAATTTTTAAAATTAGCTTATTTCTCCAATTTAGCCAAACATGCAAGTAGTATTAGCTAATTGCATCGATACATTGAGTTTAAAGAAAAAAATTAGCATCACGCGCCGAGTGAGAGCTTAAGATGTGTTATTTTTTTATTTATTCTCTCGAGTTCTTTATTTTTGTAGGAAAACCAAAATTTGAGAGTGACTCGACTAAGAGAACATTAGAAAATTAGTAGGAAAATGGGAACACTGTTTCTAACGGTCAGCTTATCAGTACGTGAGAATTTATTCTTTTACCGCGAGTGGAAGGTCTCGTGATGTTATTTAACGAGGGTAGTTGGTTTGAACTTTTGAGGTAGGTCTCACTTTTCGGAAGAGATCAATTTTACAATTCATTAAATATAAGAGAGATACAATATAATACAGAAGAAATACAAGATATTTTTATAAGATTAATTTCTTCAAACTAATTAATCTATTTCGGAATTCAGTGTTTTTTATTCTAACTCATGAAACAATAAAAGTTGTGTTAAGCTAATGATGTTGTAGATACGGCTCAAACATATACCCCGAGGGAGAGCAATTAAGTAAGCAGACTGTAAATGGGGAAAATATATCTTATGATCCATTAATAATGACATTATTATATATTTAATTACGAAATTAGCATATTTTTATATCTCAAAGTCTTTAGAATGGAAGAATTTGTATAGTCCCAAGAAGTAGAGCATTCGGTAGGAGTTGAATCATTAGCCTCTAAGTCAAAGACTCACAATAGTTCAGCGTTGTATGTAAGATTTTATTGATCTTATGACACAGTGTCAATTACGACTAATAAAGGCGACATTACTAACAAGTTGAACAATATATGAACCACAGACTTCCCTTTCAATTCCAGCATTTAACAACATGAGTGCTTAATTATGTTTTTTTGTGATAATCCAGATCGATATATTGAAGGATTAAACATGACTACTTCATGATAATTAATTAGTGCTCAGGATTTGATGGATATGGCTCTTTACTCCTCAATTTTGTGCCTGAATGGAGTTTGGTTAAGCATAATCATTAAGCATTATTTTAGCAACCACAGCCCATAGCTTGTGTGGTAAGCTCAAAATCTGAAGATCCCTGAGGTTTATTGGATTATTCTCGAAACATATTATGAGTAACATTTAGCAGTTGATTTCACCGCATGTAGATAATTTTGTAATTTTCCCTATATTTGAAATATTAATAGAAAGTTCTCTGTGTTTTTTCCCTGCTTCTTTCTTAGATGGATAAATACAATTTGCATCACTGTACATGCAATGCATCAGAGTACAATTAGTTGAACTATTTCAATAAATTTTATTTATGCAGGGATGTGTCGGCATAGATTTTGGAATAATTTCTTCTTTAGAGTAGGTGTTATCCACCTTAATGAGCCTAATATGAGTTATTTTATTCTGTTTACATTGCTACAATTGACTTGAATGTGTCTCATAAATTATGAAATGTCCTTCCTTTGATTTTTCTCAAATTCTCTCTCATACCTTACAACTGCATCCTTAGCTTCTCCTAAAGTTTTGCATTTTACAAAATTAACTTTATTTGCGCCTCCATTAAGATTGACAAGCTTAACTCGAGATTTGTTATAACACTAAACATCGTTCGAGTAATTTTTTATGGCCACCAAAAAGCTCATAAATTTCTTCTTGTGTTTGTTTCCAATGAGACACGTGTTATTGTTGTCTCGATTTTTCTAACATATTTGTTTTTCTATCTGTTGTAAGAAAGGACAATATATTTATCATAATTGGGTTTTTTTTCTTGTAAAAATAAATTACAAATCTCTCATATTTGGCTAGGGGGAGAACTTTATGGGGTAGAATTTTACGGGACAAATGTTAGTGTGTTACTTGTGTTTGCCTCTTTGTGGGGTTGTTTTCTCGATATTTTGTACTCTCTTTATTATAGTGGATTGCTCATCTCCGCCCATGGACGTAGGTCAATAGGCCGAATCACGTTAAATGTGATATATTTATCTTTTGTTGTCTGGTTTATTGTCGTTCAATTTGTTTTACTAGCTTTCGCATGACACCTGATTTTTCGGTCCTAACAATAGGGGAAGAAAAACTCATTCTACACCAGCTCCTACATTTCATACTTGTCATGTCGGCTTATTAGTTCTAGTGTCGATTTGTTGGCGACGGGCTAAAACCGTTGTATAAAATTAATGTTGGTACTTGTTGTAAGGGTCAAAATCCGACCAGGTTCAGCGAATGCGAATGAAGAAGTTATGGTCGAAGTCGAGCAGGGATCAATAGTGAGGAGTCGCTAAGCGAGATATTAAGACTGAGGTTGAGTAGAGAAGCATAGTAGTAATGACTAGGATAGTCTTGGTTTTACCAAAAGGAATATTCAACTAAATATTCCCCTTGTTGTACTTTTTAGGATTTCTTAGGAATATCCCATGTAAATAGTAAGAAGTTGACTCTTGGAAGATAATACAAAAGGCTTGTCTTACTACTGTGATTGATTTTGTTGTCTATTCTATCTTTCCATTCACATGATCCAAGAACACTTTGTCCATTCTCATATTCAGTTATCACATGTTGTTGTCAGAAGGAGGAATTATGCATATCATTCAATATTTGAGTGAATCATTCCCCTATTTACGTTTATTGTCATTTATCATATTTAATGCTTACCATCATCCCCCAATTCATTCACAATCATCGAGTATCCCTTAGGTATGTAATAGCCTTGAATGCGGTTTCTCATTTATTGACATCCAATCAATCTCGGATCTAGGATTTATTGTATTTACCTAGGATTTGCCCATTATCATCTTATTTAATGGTTTAACAAAAGCTTAGTACTTTTTTATCAACCAATTTGGCGTCGTTTGTAAGGAATTTCTAGTTAAAACTTTAGTTTCTTCTAGATCTAAAAAAACGACCGAGCTTTCTTTTCTTGCTTGCATGACCTAACATGGCAGGAAATGAAGAAGAAAGATTGAAGGCAATAGCATGCCTCACTGATAACCTCCTAAGCACCATCAACGAGGTTAACGGAGATGACGAGGAGAATGTGACGCCAAATGTTTCACCTAGGCGAAGTGATTCATACCCCCTCCCCCTCATGGCAGCGTTACCGCCTCTCATGGGAAAGGAGCCTCTACGTCCACGGCAGAAGAAGCACCACTAGCAGTGAAAAAGTTACTGGAGGCGTGGTTGACAAGTACACTGAATAGTATACTCGACAAACCTGCTCAAGGGGCGAGCAAAAACGATGCATGAGTCGACATCACAACGACAACCAACGAGTAGCGCGCTCCTCCTCCAGCGGGTACTACTCACACTGTTAATGATGCAGGTAATGACGCCCTCGCTGCCTTTCTAAGAAAAATGGATGAGATGGAGAACGAGAATAAAGCACTCCACTACCAAATGAGGGAACACCAAGATAGGGTTGATAAGATACCATGCGCCCCAAAAAATCTGCCAAAATGGGATGTCGGCGGTTCGTGGAAAAACCGTATAGAAATGAGGTTGCACCACATAATACCCAAAACATTCAAGATGCCGCCATACTTAAAAAATATATAACGACACAACGGACCCTGAATATCACATCATCCATTATGTCACCGCAGTGAAAGGCAACGGCTTCACCAAAGAACAAGTGTCGTCAGTACTACTGAAGAAGTTCGACAAAACCCTAACCGGGGGAGCCCTGACATGGTGCTCACAACTAGCAGCACGTTCCATAGAAACATTTGAGGAGATAGCCGACAAGTTCGTCACCGCCAATGTCGGGGCCAAGAAAGCAGAAGCCAAGGTGAATGACATATTCGCCATTAAACAGTCACCCGACGAAGGACTTAGGGACTTCTTCGCCCAGTTCAACAGAGTGAGAATGACCCTTCCAAACGTGTCAGAGGGAATGGCGGTAGCAGCTTTCCAGAATGGGCTGAACAGGAGCGGGTCGAGGGTGACTAGAAAACTGTTGAGCAGGCTCATGAAATATCCCCCCACTATCTGGGAAGAAATACACAACGCTTACTGTGCCGAGGTGAGAGCGGACGAGGACGACCTTAACGAACCAACCCAGCAGTTGACATCCGTCCAGATGAAGTCAAGAAAAGACCACCGGAACGACATCCGAAGGGACCATGCAGGTCCACGACTCAATCGCAAAAGGCAGCAACCGTACATCAGAACGGCCGTCCTATCACCCCCCCCCCCCTCCATGATGATGGCTCATCTAGGCTGCAGACAGGGACTCACTGAAACGAAAGAGGTATGCCTCCACTGTTATCTACTCATAATTTTTGTGTTTCTTCTTCAGAAATTGTCTACGCCCTAGAGAAGCTCGGCCCTAAGGTGAAATGGCTGCAAAAGATGAAATCCGACCCAAACACTAGAAAGTCGAATGCCCTCTGTGAATTCCATCAGGAGCGAGGGCATAAGACCGAGGACTATATCGCCTTGAGGAAAGAGTTAGTAAACATGCTCATGAGCGACCGTGGAAGGGCCAATTTCGCCCGTGGGCGGGAACAACATCAAGGCACCCCGAACCCACCCTCCATAGCCCGCACCATCCAGATGATCATCGGCGGAGGCGATGACGCAACGATCAATCATGTGAAGTTCACAACCACCCACAAGTTGAAGCAGTCGATCACCCATGAACGGTATGATGACCTCGAAGAAAGTATCATCTTCGATAAGTCGAATACCCACAGTTTGGCCTTCCCTCACTATGATGCTCTTGTTATTACTTTACGAATTTCAGATATCGATGTAAAATGGATTATGGTAGATGATGGAAGCGGCGCATGTATTATCCACCCCAGAGTTATCGAGCAGATGAGACTCGAGGATAAGATAGTACCACGTTGTATAACACTAACAGGTTTTAACAATGTAGTTGAGCGGACATCCAGAGAGATCACACAGCCCGTTCTAGCCGGTGGTATCACCCTGGAAATAATATTTCACATTATAAATCAAGACACAGCATACAAAGCCATCATAGGACGGCCCTGGATACACGATATAAGGGCCATCCCGTCCAGCCTGTATTAGGTCATCAAGTTTCCCACCCCGTGGGGAGTGTTCAAAATTTGCGACGAGCATCGCACAGCCCAAGAATGCTATCGCATCGCCCAAGACTACACATACACTCAACAGTTATACGGCAAAGGCACATGTGCGTAGCAATTAGCGAGGTTGGGTTCAGGCGGTGACGAACAAAGATACGTCATCAAACACCCCGACGTCGTGGAAGCCACGGGATCAACTGTGGAAGACCTCAATTCCGTTCAGCTGGATAAAAGCGACCACAATAAAAAAGCTTACATCGGCCACAAACTCCAGGAGCCAGGTAAATTCCATAAAATTTTAACTGACAATGCAGACTTGTTTGCCTTCTCCCATGCAAGTATGTCAGGCATCCCGAAGGAAATAGCAACACACAAGCTAAATGTCGATGATCACGCTCAACTATGTCTTATAAAAGACTAAGCGGGCGTTGCAAATATAATCCGGGGTATTATGCCCAGAGTCGATCCCACAAGGAGTTAATGTATCAAGCAAGCTGTCAGAATACTAAACTTTCACTTGGTGTTGTTTAAACTACTACAACTGAATGAAAATATTAAAACTAAAGATTTAACT
>ML365507.1:3611-50857 GCA_005239505.1 Nicotiana paniculata
TCACCAACTTGAACCATATTGATCTCATAAAACATCTCCTTGAGACTCTGGAAAACTTCATCAATGTCATCCTGAGTTGAAGGATTTTGGGCTTCTTCAAATTACGGCTTGACAAAAGAGTAGGCAATGTGAGGGATTGGTTTGGACAAATTCCAACCATTTTTTTTGCGGGCCTTGTCTTTGTCTATGTCAACCGACGTTGGTTTAAAACCTAAATCAAAGGTATCTTTCTTCAAAAATGGAGCAATAGGGTTCACAATTCCCTGCATAGAGGATCCTAATCCTTTTCATGGTTCATAACCATTCCTCAACATCAGCGAAGCTACCATCATAGATGTGGCTGACAGTCGGGGTTGCTGAATTGGTTTTCCTTCTTCCACTTGGTCAATTTCAATCACCTCAAATGCTTGATATATGAGGGATTCACATCCTTCCTTAACCTCGATAGATGGAATGGATGGGTATTTATAGACTGATGAGTCGTCTTCCCCATGAACAACAATTTCTTGCCTATCATACTCGAATTTGACCATTTGATGTAGGGTGGAAGGTACAGCTCTANAAATTATAGGAAGTTTTCATATCCAACACTTGAAAGACAATGTTAAATTAACCAGGCCGATTGTCATGGTGAGTTCGATTTCCCCAATAGTGTTTCTTTTTGAACCATCAAAAGCTCTGATGCTGACATTACTAGTTCAAATTTTGTTAGTGTCAATGTTAAGCTCTTGTAGAGTAGAAAGAGGGCATACATCTACACTTGAGCCTCCGTCAATCATTACGTGACCATAAAATGCAAAGCTCTATTTTGCCCAGCCCCTTCCTCAGACAAACCATCATCGCTGAAAGAAATCTTATTCACTTCAAAGAATCTTTCAGCCATTTTTTCCACCTGATTCACTGTTGTCTTTTTGGAGACATATGCCTCGTTTAGAGTTTTGATCAACACACGGCGATGTTCTTCTGAGTGCAAAAGAAGAGATAACAATGAAATCTGAGCAGGGGTTTTCCTTAGTTGGTCAATAATTGAGTAGTCTTGCATTTTCATCTTCTTAAGGAATTCCTCTGCTTCTTTTTCTGCAACGGGTTCTTTCACTGGCAAGTGACTTTCCTTGGATTGCTTAGCTTTCCTCAATTCCTCTGGTGAATAACACCTTCCAGAGCGGGTCAAGCCCCCCATTTCATCTACTTCTTCAACTATCTCTTTTCCTTTTTATGTCATGACAGTTTTGTTATAATTCCAGAGAATAGTTTTTGTGTTTGTCACTGGGAGTTGTGCAACAGGTCGGATCACAACTGGCTCTGTTATATTTCTGAAAATATTATTCGGAATGATCTTTGGAATGCCCCCGGAGATATAAAGTTTTGGCTCACCCAATTGAACCTCAAACTTTTTTGTGCATCTAGGAACATAGAGAATCGTTTTTCCAGAACCTGCCAAGTTCAAACTTGAACTCGCACCTTTCATNATTTCAGTACTATGATCCTCGGTGGTAGAGTGATACTCACATCTTGCATTTAAGTCAAAACCTTTTGAATTTGGATTCACATAATGAGGCATGACAGGTTCAATCAACTTCAATTGCATAAATTTTCGAAATAGGCTTGTATACGATTATCCAATTGGGTGAACTCTTTCTTTGGCTCCTCCTCTCTCACATATCCTTGTCGGGGACGAGGCTTATATGATGCCTAAAATTTGGGCGAAGTTGACGGGAGCCTTGTGGGATTGGTGCCCGCCATTGCTGGTGATTGGGAGTCCTAGCATAAGCCTGACCATTAAATATTGTGTATTGTTGTGGGGGAACTGAGTATCGGGGACCTGAGGTGGATAGTAATGTTGAGGAGAATTGGATTGCCCTTGTTGGAACTGCACATAAGAAGGAACTATCTCTCTTTGAACTCCTCTGAACCCAGACGCCATCATGGATCCTTCCTCTTTCTTTTTCCGGTTTCCGAAACTGCCTGACCCGCTTTGAATTGCTTGCGTGGTCGCCTTAAGGGCTGCCTGACTCACAATTTTTCCCGATTTCATGCCATTCTCAACTATTTCACCAATCTTAATCGCCTCAGTGAAAGGATTACGAATGGCGGCCAACATGTAATGGAGATAATCAGGATCCTGAGCTTGGAGAAAATAGTCAATCATTTATGTCTCTTTCATCGGGGGTTTGACCCTAGCAGCCTGCTCTCTCCACTTGATTGCATATTCTCTGAAGCTTTCTGTTGGTTTCTTTTTTATGTTGACGAGAGAGTAACGGTCTGGAACTATATCAATATTGTACTGAAACTATAGGACAAAATCTTGAGCCATGTCGCTCCACACATGCCAGTGAGAGATGTCTTTATCTATGAACTATTCTGAAGCAATTCCAGTCAAACTTTCCCCAAAATAAGCCATGAGTAACTCTTCTTTTCCTCCTGCTCCCCTTAATTGGTTATAATACCTCTTCAAATGGGCGATGGGATAACCATGCCCTTCATACTTGTCAAACTTGGGGGTCTTGAAACCGGGTGGCAAATGGACATGGGGGGACATGCATAGATCGTTAAATGACACACTCTTGTGGCTTCCCAAACCCTGTATGTTTCTCATGGTTTGTTCCAAGCTCTTCATTTTTCTAGTCATTTCCTCTTGTTCCGTATTCTTGTCAGGCTTTTCGATCTCAACTGGGAACATGTTTTGAGGAGTATGCTTGTATGAATCTTAAACCTTGAAATTCAGTTCTGGAGAGTAATGTTGAGCATCATGAGCATTCGGTTGAGGATCCTTATTGGACTTTTGAGCAAGAGCTGGTTGAGGAACAGTGAAATTAGGGACAATGGGTACAGTATGTGGGTCATTTATGAGGGATGCGATTGGAGGACGTGGAATGGAAGTACTGGGGATAGTGGGAAGGTTAATGCTCGGACTGAATCCAGGTTGGTACAATGGGTTACTTGTTAGGGAGATGGGTACTTGATTTGCAACTGACACATTCTGAAGATTATCCGAAGACCCTATGGGTAGTGGAGGCGGTGCCTGTCCATTCGCCCAAGCTTGGTACATCTCTGCCAATTGTTGCTTCAACACTTTTACTTCTTCACCCAGTCCCAAAATTTATTCGACCAATCGTGCATCATTATCTGGCTCATTCTTACTATTGTTTGCCATGCTAGTTTTTCCTTTTGATCTCATGTTGTAAGGGTGAGTCGGCAGTTTAAACTACAAACCAACCACTGTTTAACTATATCTTCAATGACAAACAAACATTTTAGAATTAGGCATTTTTCAGATATTAATCACACATTATATGTCATGCACCTAATACCATTTTCATTGTAGAATGAGTTTGACAAGCTTCATGCTTCATCCCGGCTTATTGGTTTATTTTCATCTTGAATTTTAGATTAATAATGGTTATGATCGCATCCGATGGGGATTGCCTACGTATCATGACGCCGCATGAATCAAACCGTTACGTAGTTCAGGAAACAAATGCGAAATAAAGAAAGATAGATTTTTGGTTATTTTTTTCTTTCAAATTTTCATGAAAAAAACAATACAAAATATCCTGATTACAACGACTTCCCTTACAAATTTAAACATAAAAACTAACAGACTCGACAAGTGGGGTAGTAGACTCCAGAAGAAAGATGAAAATACAGACTCACAAATGGACTAACAGACTCCAAAAGAAAAGTGAAAATACAGACTCGAAAATGGACTAACAAACTCTAAAGAAACCGAAAATACAGACTCGAAAAAAAAATTATGCATTCATAAGTGCTTCAATTACTGCTCCAGGGGCCCGTGGGACATCAGTCGGTCTCGCCGTGGGCCTATGCACCATATCTTCTTGAAGGCGAAATAGGTCATCCATGATCTGTCAGACAAAAATTATAACGGAAGCGAAGAACATTGACCTGGTCATGTCTTCACACTCGTTGCACTTCATTGCAATGTAGTCCGCAATGCTCCTAACCCTTTCTCTGATAATACCCTTCTCTTGTAGCAATCGTCTAATTTGCTGAGATCTGGCCTCCAAAACTTGTTCGGCTGTATGATTTTGCTCTTGAACCTACTGCAGATCTTTTTCTAGCTGCGACATCAGTACATAGCAGTGTTCTCTTTCTGCTTTGAAGTCTTTTGCCTGCTTGGTCATTTCGTTCTCAAAGACGGTGATCTTTTTCTTTAACCCCACGACTTTATTGTCATATTTTCCTTTTAACTGTTGAACCAAGCATGCTCTTTCCTCTGTATTCTTAGCCAATTTTTTTCGAACCTTTGCCAATTCGCCCTTGGTCTTTTTAAGATCAAAACTAAATTCACCCACTTTCCGCCTGAGATTATCTATAAGCTTTTCATCCCTTGCACTTCTGACGGGGTTCTCGGCTGCTATTTTCATTTCCCGAATTTGGGCCCGAAGGACGTCATTTTCTTCGGCCAACTTTTTCTTTTCACCCTCATCCATGGCGGCTTGCAAACCATTCTCAAATTGAAGATCCCTGGCTTGCTTTTCCAGCCTTCCTATTGTGGCCCCGTACTCATTCTCCTTAGTCAACCAAGCCCACTATTCCTGTGATGCTTTAACAAATTCCTGGATGTGGGGCCTTTTGGCTGGTCTTTCAGGTTCGGCCCTTGCAGTGTTTTTCTTTCTATACCAAGCAAGATAGGCTGGTGAGACTCTCCTTTAGACAAGTCATGCACTTGAGTGTTTTCCCTCAAATACTGGCATTCGTTCCAAATATGACAAATTGTTTCTTCATGAAATTGACCGTCGGAGCTGACTTCAACTACATAAACACTAAGATCCTCATTTGGATGTGTAACCTGGCATCTTCCCAACTGTCTCATCACCCGGTATGGAGTGTAAGGCTGAATGCCTCGAAGACCCATTAGGAGGAAGTAAGGACCGGTAGCCGGCATATACACAACTTCTTCGACGGGGAGCCAACCCTGTGTCAATTCTATTTGTCCTGCTGTTATGGAGCGAAGGCAAGATACCCAATCTCCAAACCCTTCTGGTAATCTGAAACCTGAGACCCCTGTGTCGAACTCCTCAATGCAGCTCTTTCCCGTGGATCCATAGTTCATATATCGAGGGCGGTGACACATATGCTCAATCATTCACATTTGTAGTAGTAAATTGCACCCCTCGAAAAAATCTACCCCAGCTTTATAAGCCGTGAGAGCTCGATATATCTCAGACACTATCATAGGGGCAAGGGTGCTCTTGGCGTTGGTAATCAAAACACTGACGACTCCAGCTACCCGCAGATCAATATTCCCATCCTTCCGGGGAAACACCACGAGACCTAAGAAAGCTACCATGAAAGCGAAACGCCTATGCACATCCCATTTCGATCGATTCCCTTTGCTACAATTCCCATTTTGCGGGTTGTTAAATCCCCCTTCATGCCTGTACCTCTGGTATATGAAGCGTAGAGTGGAAAACCCTCCTTCCAAATCTGCATACTGGATCCCCCTGCTTATTTTTAGCAAATCCAAAAACTTGTGGGGGGTATAGCCCTTGGAGCGACCAGGTATTTATGCCTTAGACCTTCAGTACTTCCCAAGTAACCTGCTATTTCTTCCAAAGTGGGTGTGAGTTCAAAATCTGAGAAATGTAGAACGTTGTGAGCTGGGTCCCAAAATGTTACCAAGGCCCTTATTATGTCTCCTCTGGGCCTGACCTTTTGCAACCCGGTAAGCCCTTTCAAATAAAGGTTGACCACATCTCGTCCTTCTTGATCCAAATCTTCCCACCACATGTGTAGCTCCAGTGGAACCTTGGACATGATCTCTATTGGTAAATTTTGACTCGTGCTCATTCTGCACATTTAGATTAAGGTGGTTGGTTTATAGACAACGTGAATCTTACTGGAAAAATTGACAAAAGGCTTATTTTGCAAAAAGATAAAATAATAAAACATATCAAGGCTACTTTTGCGAATACAATATTTAATTACTTCGGAATGGAAGTTCTTAGGGCTATGTCCGCTAATTGTCAAAATTAACCAAGAAAATGTCGGTGGCTATTTTGCAAACCAGCCTTCCGGCGTCCCGCTGGAACATTCGACTATTTAGACAAAACGACATCACCTACATATTTATAAAAAAAAAATGACGACAGTTCATATATTTTTTTTTCCAACATTTTCCAAAGAGCGGGGCTGGACCCGATGAGGGTTGCCTACGTATCCTACATCCGGTGAGAATCAAACCCACGTAGTTCGGCCAGTTTTGACACGAAAAGGAAAAACCATTTTGGACTAAAACTTTTCTTTCTCAAAAACTCTTTTTTTTTCTATCTAATTATTTTCCAAGAAAACTTTCCTTTTTTTTTTTCAAAAAAAAATTTGGCAGAGTTTTGGGATATTTTGGACACCATTTTTTGAAATGGGTGAAATCCTCTCTCCTACCTCAAACTTGGTTTTTATTTTGGTTTTCCTCACTTAGTCTAAAATCCGGTCAACATACAATCCGAAACAAATTAAATGCACAGGTAGCACATAAAATGCATCAGGTTGGTCTTTTTATTTTCGGGTACGCCTGTCCTAGACGGACCCAACCCCTGTGTTGAGTCCCCTAAGTCAAATGCACATGATGCAAACAAGCGTTCCTACTAGGTATCCAGCATGAGGCTGAGTTATTCTCGGTTTAAAACCTGGGTGTATTATTCTAACTTAGCTTACCCGAGCGGACAACTCGAGGGGGGGGGGGCAGCGTACCGGTAACCAAAAGATCATCCGGCTTTGCAACTTGTCCAAACCACGTTTTAAATTGGGATATGAAACTAACAGAAAGAAGTCACGCCAGCGTGTACTCCTCAGAAGATAGAAGAGAGGGGGTTTCGTAGAAGTTTATATATAGTTAAGATAATATCAAAACGGTAAAAAGCAACATTTAGCATATTAGGCCCAAACATGTAAATAAAATCAGGTAATAAACAGAGACAACATATAATAATTATTCTAATCTTGAATTCTTGAACCCTGAACCAGAGATTCTGGGTTCGGGTCCCCAGCAGAGTCGCCAGAGCTGTCACACCTCTTTTTTCCCGAAAGGTGGGATATGGGAGTTTTTCCAATAAAAGTGACAATATCGAAATGAGATTATTTATTTTATTCAGAATTTCCACTTGAGATAATTTTATGGTGTCCCAAGTTACCGGTTATTTTAAATCCCAAATCGAGAAAGATTGACTCCATTTTAAGTCTGCGAACCAGAAGACCGGTAAGGAATTCTGTTAACCCGGGAGAAGGTGTTAGGCATCCCCAGATTCTATGGTTTTAGCACGGTCACTTTACAACCCACACTTGGCTTATTAATTATTTAATTACTCATTTTATAACCTATGTAAATTTTAACTTTTGACCGCTTTTAATTACTTGAATATGGCGTTATGGATTTATCTCAAAACGAGTCACGCGTACGTGTACTCATTCTGTTCGGTGTGTCAAGAATCATGTCACGCGTACGTGTACACAATTAATAATACTTAATTATTTAATAAAAGCTTGGCCAAAGTCGCGCGAACGCGTACCTTGATTTATTTTAAGAAAATCGTTATTATGTCACGCGAGCGTGTATACAGTCACGATGACTGATTATTTCGCGCCTACCACATTTCTACGAATATCCATTTTTTTTAAAAACATACTCATGTCACGCAAACGTGTACACAATTAATAATGCCTTATTAATTAGGAAGATGGTTTAGGCCAAAGTTGCATGAACACATACCTCGATTTATTTTTGGTATCTAACTATGTCACGTGTACGTGTACATAATCGCGATAATTAATTAAAAAGCTCCCAAAACAGTCTAACGATGCTCATTAATCTTCCTAAACTTTGAGATTAATGTAAGGCCCTGGATTATGAAAGAGTGTGAGACATTGAATTGTGGAAGTCCTTCGTAAAAAAAACGTGTGCGAGGAGATGAATTACAGGGCATGATTCTTGATGAGTATATTAGAGCTAACTGAAGCTAATTACTGACATATATAAAAGGAAAAAAAAATTGAAGTCTTAAATTATCTAAGGGATTTACGTTAAACAAATGAAAAGGCTTGGCAAATTGTTTGAACGGCCTACTGTCAATTAAACAAAGATCACACTATAGTATGCTTAAAAATTTGGACCCACTTCAATGCCACATAGAATTTAACAATCAACAAAGAAATATAAACATCCTTTCACATGGATATATACTAAGAAGAAAGACACACAAGAAATTGGTATGAACAGAGTAACGACCAAACATATAAACACTCAAAAACAACACTCAGTCACATAAATATGAAATTAGAACAAAATGAAATGGTCCAAATTATTAACGAGAAAACAAAATAAAAATAAAATGAACCTTATATATAGATGTTTGTGAACTTTAAAATTACAGCAACTCCACGATCGGACAGCTTCCAAACAGAGCCTTCAAACTGCGGAAACCTCGAGCCATTAAACCAGAGTTCCAGCGAAACCCATTTGTCGTGCAAAAATTCGAACCCGAGTCACCAGAATTCGACCAAACTCTAGGGGCTTCGGAAGTGGTTTGACGGGGTGTTTTGGAGGTGGATTTGTGTTGATGTTTAGGTGATTTTAAGGGAGAAGAAGGGGCGTTGATGGCTGCCTTCAACTAAACTATAACAAAGAGGAAGGAGCTATTTGGGTGGTTTAGATGACCGAAGCAGTGAGCATTTGGATGGCTACTGTTATCTTTTTTTATTCACCCGGACTCGTTCTCTTTTAGTATTATTTATAAAGAGGATAATGGTAGTTATTTAATCTTATGCCCAGAATTTGGAGTGGGAACATGGGATATATATTGTGTTTGTGTGCAGATAGAGATGTGAGGGAGTGGGGGTGAGACGTTGAGGAAGTTGGGAATTTGGATGTAGATTGATTTTCTGTTTTCAATAGTTTTTTATTTCTTTTTTTTAAATAGAATAATAGAATTTGTACTTTAAGAATGTGAGTATTTTTTTTTATAAATTAAATCGAATAAAATTAAGAGTAAGATAAAACTTTAAAATATCAAGATTAGACCTAAAGAAATATCTACACTAAAATAATATAAAATTTGGGTGTGGTAAAAAATTAGTTGTTTACACCTGCGTCGCATGTATGATTTGCGAGTGGGGTAACTCTTGTATTTATATTTGACCACGTTGCATGTATGATTCATGAACGGGGTAATAGAAGCATCTATGGTTCGCGCCGTTCGACCCTCCAGCAGTGCACATTTATTATTTCGTTGGATGGGGCCATACGTCCTTGGCATTATATGCAGGTTTATGTTTTTGAGGTTCCTAAATAAAGCTTCTAAGTAATCATAATAGGAGTTACAATGAAGAACAAATACAAATGTACAAATCAACTAAGGACATACAAAGACTCGGTATGGAATTGGTCCGTAGTAGTCTTGCACTTTGTTCTTGATACACTTATGACTTCAATGACCTATCAAATCTTCAATACTTGAGTGGATATAAAAAAATGTTCAAGTAATTTTTTGTTGCAATACTCCTTGTTTATATACTTTGGATGACATCACTTGGATGTACACATTTGGTTGGTGCAAGGCCCTTCCTAATGGGAAGTGACTGTTGCACTGTTTCTGCACTGTAGCGTGCACAGTTTGAGGCAGTCACTTTCCAACTGTAGAGATGACTTTGTACTTCTGTCAATGAAACTCCAAGGGATCAGGTCTCTAAGTTTGTTCTTGTACAATTAAAGTCATACAACTCATATTAGCTTAAGTCCATCGCTGAAGAATTATACCAAGTATGCATCAGGTCCTTTATTTCGTTCTTGACAATAAGTTTGTTAGATCATCAAAACGTAAATCTGGGAAACCTTAAACCCATCAATTTCACCCTTTTTGATGATGAAAAACTTTAGAAATTGACGATCATTTATAGAGCTTAAAGATAAAGTACCAGGAACTTCACAAGTTCCCCCTGACTCTATGCTTCCCCCTTAATCGGATCCGCCTGCTTCAATTATCAATTTATCTTCCCCCTTTTGGCATCATTAAAAATACATGAGCAAGCAATTAGCATAAAGAATTCTAACTGAGCTAACTCATGCCACATGTGTGCACACAACATGATAGAAAAGAGAAGCAGAAGAAAGGCAAGCATTTTACTAGCAAAAGAGAGTTCTTGATTGATAATTTTAAAAAGCACAAGCCTTTTCCATTACAGCAAAGGCGAGTTTGGACTTGTTTGAGACAGGAGCAGTACAAGTGAGTTCCAATCACATCACCACAAAAATAAAACAAAAATAAACAACTACCACAATCATCAAAATAACAAGATAAACTAGTCACTGAAGGGTTTTCTTAGGGGGCACTGGAGGAAGAGGGCTTGGAAGAGGCAACAAGGGTTTTGAGAACAAGATCCATCCGAGCATTGGAAAAGATGTGATCTTGAAGCAGTTTCTCCCTTAGGTTCTCCACTTGTTTCCTGAGCTCACCATTGTCCTTAGACAGGCGAGCAACTTCTTCATTAGAAGAGCTAGAAGATCCAGATACTCCCACAGCCTGACTAAGCTGAGTCTCAAGAATGGCATTCCTTGCCTTCAACTTTCAGATTTCTTCTACGACGCTGTTTTGAGCGTTGATGAGTTGAGAAATTATTGAAGTTCTCCCCCTTCCCCCAACTTGTCAATACATTCACATTCTTCTAGAGTGGTCTTTGAGAAGGTTTGTTTCCTGGTTCCCATTTTCAGATTGCCTACGGGTACATTGAAAAACTTGAAGACCCGTGTGAGAAGAAACCCATATGGAAGCCCATAGTTCTCATCTTTAAAACATGCCACTTTCTGCATGTGCTCGATCATAATGGTCGGTAAGTCTATAGAACGGAACTCATGGAGTGCCTCCATTAGGTACATATCAAACTTAGAATTAATGGACCTCCTCTCAGCACGGTGAAGCAGGACCTTGTTAACCAATTCAAAAAGAAGTTGGTACACAGGAAGCAAGGCCTTCATGTGTACCCGTTCCATATGCTAAATAGATTTCTCCTTCACAAAGGCACGCCTGAAACTTGATCCACAAGCACCCCTTACAGATGACAACCCTTCAGCTGGGACCTTGAGAATGTTCCCTAGCAAAGAAGCATCCAACACCATATCCACTCCATTGACTAACACACAAATGTGGTCACCTTCAACAGTGAACAGGTTGGCATAAAATGTTTGAACCTATCATACTTATAAACTTTGGGCACATCTTCCTTGAAAAGATGGCCCCACTGTTGAAACTCCACCATCTCTAAAATATGTCTCATTCCCTCCATTTTTGAAATTTCTGGGTCAAACATACGACCCCACAACACCTTTTGATATCTCAACCTTTCTTGTCCCAGGACAATGTCACTTTTGACCTTCTTTACAGAAACGGATTCCCCAATAGCTTCCTCAGGTGTAGGAGACGCAAAGGGCACCATGATTCAATTTTCTCCAAAGAGCGGAGTTTCTTCCCCCTGAGACTCAGGTAAGAAAGAAGGTCCTTCACTCACCAGGCTCTCAGCGGCAATGGCCATTATGTTTTCTATTGCTTCTTTTTTCGGTGATTCAATGGCAGCCATGGAGTCCAAGACTGGAGAGTTTATGTACTGATCAGTTTCTTCCTCAGAAACCCTTATTTCTTGATGAGTTACACCCTCTATTTCACCCTTGTTCTGGTATGTAAGAGCGTCATGCAACAGAGAAGAACCCATGTCGACGTTTGAGGCTTCTGAGTCCTCAACACTTGAGTACGTAACAAGGTTAGATGGAGTTGCAAGACAGATAGAAGGTTTAAGAGAATCGGGTTTGGACATATTGATATTGGGGGTAGAAGAAGAGAGGGTTTGTGGTGGTGGTTCTAAAGTGGTTGAAGGGTCGAGGATGGTGTTGTTTACAATGGTGAGGGAAGGTTGTTCATCATCCATGGTGGAAAGATGGGTTGAAGATTATGAGAGAATGAAGAGATAGAGTAAAGAGTGATCGTTCAGGACTTAGAAGGTGACAGGTTTTATAGGGAGAAGAGCTAATAATGAGGGAGGATAGGAACAAGTTCTGAAACGGCGGTAGGTTTGTGGGAAGAGGAAAATTGCAGAAGAAGTGAAAGGATTT
Source organism: Nicotiana paniculata (assembly GCA_005239505.1). Lineage (NCBI taxonomy): Eukaryota > Viridiplantae > Streptophyta > Magnoliopsida > Solanales > Solanaceae > Nicotiana > Nicotiana paniculata. The sequence continues at coordinate 15,727 of ML365507.1, forward strand.
GAAAGAAAAAACGTGATATACATGGTCTGAAAAGGTGGATGATGTGGCAGTTAATTTTGTTTACTTTTGAGATATGCATGAGAAAAACACAAGACTACTAACTTGTGGTATAAGAACTAGGTTCCTGACCAGTTTTTGTCAATAGATAGTTTTACTCTCTTTAGTAGCTAATGCACTGTTCCTTTAGCTTCAATAAGCATCATGCGTGTCTACCTGCAACGGTATAGATGTGAGTTAGGCTTGGTAAAAAAAACATTTTAGCTAAATTTACATGAATATGACCTTCATAGCCATAAGAAGAGAATCATGTCATCAATCAGGTTTGATTAACCCCAGTGCCATCCTATTTCTCTCAAAGTGTTACCCGCTTAAAGCTTTGGTGAAGATCTCTTCAATTTGGTTTTCTGTGGAAGAGACTGCATTGTCTTCACTTGGCTCCTTCACTTGACTCATCAGGTCTGACTTTCCGTTTTCCATATCAATGACTTTACCTGGAACTAGCAAAGGCTCTTCATCCTGATGACCATTGTTTCTTATCTCACAGGAAAGGTAGGACTCGTCAAAGATTACATATACACTCTCCTCTACACACTGAGTACGCTTATTGTTGACCTTGTAGGATTTACTTTGAGAAGAATATCCCAAGAAGATTCCTCCATCACTCTTAGCATCGTCAAATTTTGTTCCATGATCTGATATTATGCAGGCTACTTTTGAATTCATCTTTACTTGAATTTTCTTCACAAAGACTTTTTCCTCATCTGCTTTACACTCTCATAGAGCCACATAAATCCATATGAAGGAGATCAAGTGGTTTTGAGGTGTTGACATCCTTCTCTGGCTTAAATGAGGCTTTCACATTTTTCCTTCTAGAGAAAGCATCACAAAATTTGTGCTCCACGAACTTTGAATAGGTAGACCACGCACCAGGTCCTTCTGAACTAGTTTATTCAGCAAAGAAAAGCTTGCATGCCCAAGTCTTCTGTGCCACAGCTCAGCATCATCATCAGCTACTTTCAAGTAAATCAAATCACCACTTTGTAGGGATTCAAATTTTAGCAACATAGATGTTCTTGTATCTTTTGGCGATCAGTATCACTTGACCTGTTACTAAATTAGTAACTGTGCATATCTTTGACAAGAACTCCACCTTGTTTCCTTTATCACATATTTGAGAAACACTCAAGAGACTGTACTTGAGGCCATTGACTTAGTACACATTCTCAATTGAGTGAGTGAGTGATTTCCCAATATTTCCAACTTCAAGAATGTATCCCCTTTTCCATTGCCAAAGGATACACTTCCTCCTTGCAGGGCTTTTAGTGAAAGAAAGTCCATGGTGTTCTTAGTCATTTGCTTTGAGCATCCACTATTCATGAACCATTGTTGACTGCTTCCTTTCACTATTCCCTGCACAAGGAAATCAAGAGCTAGATTTAGTAACAGAAGAAAGTTTTAGTCCCTTGTAATAAGTAAGAGGATGAATAAGTGCTCTTTTAGTCTATGCAGGTAACATGCGTTTTTTATGAGTGGCACCTAGTCCCTTTTCAGCAGTTACTCTTTCAGCAAAAACTTTGCTTTTCTGAAGAGACTGAACCCTGGCTTGGCAATTTTCTTTGAAATGCTCATTGTTCCCACAATAGGTACACAACCAATTATCGGCTACATGAACATATTTGCTATGAGGGTTGTAAGGAGTTATCTCCCTTTGAAACTCTATTCCCTACCTGTTTCCTCCATTGTTAACGTACATGGCAGTAATAACATCCGAGGACCAAGTCCACTTTAGAGACTTTTCAAGGTCATTTCTTACTCTTTCCAAATCAACTTGAAGTTGTCTAGTTTCTCTAGTTCAGCACATAAACTGAATTTTACAACATTTAATTCATTTTCTAGCTTGATATGTGCTCCACTAGCAACTCCTTTTCCTTTATAAGTCTTTCCAGATACAAATTGTGCTTTGAGTTCCTCTATTGTTTCCTTCAGATGTATAATCATAACTAAGAGTTCATATTTTTCTTGTTCTAAAGCATCAATTTTCTCCACTAAGTCATTCTTTTCTTTACTGAAATTTTCAATGGTTTCTTTTAAGTCAACAACTACTACCATCAAATCATCTCTTTCATGTTGTACACTAGCAATTTTTTCAGTTAGAACCACCTTTACATTTACCAGATTGCTTATGGTTTTCTTCAGATCAACTGCACAAACTACCAAATTATCTCTAGTTTGTTCAGCATCTCCTAAATCTATGGTTAAGTTATCCTTATCATCTACAAGAATATGATAGGCATAAATTAACACATTTTCTAATGACATGAGTTTCTTAGGAGAGTAGGATTTCAGATTTCTCTAAACATCCCTGAAGTTTACCTCATCATTGCCATCATCTTCATCATTGTTTGATTGATCCATCAAAGCAAATATTGAATCATATGCATTTGTTTCACTTTCAACTGCCATCATAGAGTTATCACCTGCATCAGTTTCCTCTTCAGACTCACTGGAGGAATCTACCCATGCCGCAAGAGCTTGCTTCACAACATTGTCAGCAACATTTTTTCTTATGAAGCATTTTTCAGGAACCGGGTTCCTCTTTGCTGCTTTATTAGGGTTGTACTTGAAGTGTTCTTGCTTCAAGAGAGGGCAATATTTGATGAAATGCCCTGGCTTTCCACATTTATGACAAAGGTCATAATTCTTTGGTCTGCTGGGACTACCTCTCTTTGGTATCCCTCTATTTCTTCTGACCATCTGCTGAAATCTTTTGGTTAAGTAAGCCATGTCACTGTCCTCCTCACTTGATTCATTGCTTTCATCTTTGAGTACCAAGTTCTTTTCCGTCTTTGGTTCTCTTCTTTTACTGTCCTTCTTCTTCATTTTGTAGGTTTTCAGATTTCCAACTAGCTCATCTATGGTTAGCTCCTGCAAATCCTTTGCTTCAGTAATGACATTCACTTTACTCTCCTATGAACTGGGTAAGACACTGACAATTTTCCTCACGAGCTTGATCCTAGGAATGATTTCTCCAAGAGAGTGTAGCTCATTTACGATGGAAGTGAATCTTCTGTGCATGTCTTGAATGGGTTCATCGTCCTTCATTCTAAAGAGTTCATACTCAGTGGTGAGCATGTCAATCTTAGATTGCTTTACTTGAGTGGTTCCCTCGTGAGCTGTTTGCAAAGCTTCCCATATCTCCTTGGTCGATTGGCAAGCTGAGATCATGTTGTATTCTTCAGGTCCTATGCCACAAACCAAAATTTTCTTGGCATGAAAATTTTTCTCCACAACTTTCCAATCTGCATCATTGTATTCTTTCCTGGTTTTTGGCAGTGTCATTGGAGGGTCTTCTGTTACGCCCCGCAATATTATGATGATGTTACGCCTTGGAGTATTACATTACGATGATGTTACGTTTCGCAATGTTAATTTACGACGATGTTGCACCCTGTAGTATTGTATGTTGAATTTGTCGTAAGATAATTGGCATCAGTACAAGGAAAAGATTATTTGGAGATTATAAGGATTATGCTATTTCAAGCAAGTGATGAGTAAATTCGTGAAGATGAGAGGGCAGGCAAGTCAAAAAAAATAATTTTTGTCGAAGTATAGCATTTTGGGAATTCGGTCCGAGCTAAAATATCCGGTATTTATGGACTAGTACCATACAAGGTACCCCATGGCCATGATAGTATGATATATAAAAGGATATTAAAAATGAGTAGTATTTTAAGTCATTTGAGATTATTCTTAATTATGCAGGTAATTGATTAATTATTGAGTAATGAGATATTACCCAATTAATTAAAGAACTATTTGGATAAAGATAAGATCAACGTGGCAGCAATCCATTCTTCAACAAAATGACTCTTGATCAAATTTTATTAGGTGGTAACTAATGAGTTAATTCATTCCAAATATTTCCATATTAAAGACTACAATCAGATTACTACATGGCTTTCATTCCAAATATTTTCCATATGAAAGCCATTCTTATAGGCTTCCAATAAATTTCACTCCCAAAGTACTTCAATCAAATCAGTACATTGATAACGTGATGTCCTAAAAAAAATGAAATCCAATGAGATTTCTTAGTACAATTAGCAACGTCAGATTTTGCGATTCTAAGGGAGTACGATTCAACATTTTCCAAGAATATCATACGGATTTTTCCCTACCCCAAGTATGTTAAGGCTATCCCTTCTTTGTTTTTGGCATGATCTACACGACATGAACGAAACGAGAAAATGCACAACTCTCATAAATGACTCTATTCATAGAAATACAAGAGGTTTCTGTATTTTTGATTCTCCATGTGAATTATTATTATATCTTCTGTTCATGGGTCTCAGAAAAATATGTATTTGATAAAGTTTATCCGAAAGGTATATTGAGTTTTATGGCATTCTGAGAAAATCATATTAACATATTTATTATGAATTTCATGCATTTATACATGTACATTGACCCTTGACTCAGACGGCGTTACATACACGTATATATGTATATGGGATATGGGAAAAGGTTATGGCGTTATATACGTACCACCACCTGATCAGCTGGTATATGTTGATGATTTTGCCCACAGTGGCCGAGATGATATGATGGGATGTCCTCAGAGGCCTGATGATGTTATCAAATATGTACCTATGCACGACATGACATTCATATGCATATTCATGGCACTATAAGTATTTCATGATTTACACAGTTATCCAGACTTACAGGTTGAGTCATTTACTCTATATTTCTTCCATGTCTGTTATCTACTTATTTATGTGCCTTACATACTCGGTACATTATTTGTATTGACGTCCCTTTTGCATGGGGACGCTACGTTTCATGCTCACAGGTCTCGGTAGACAGTTCGAGAGCCCCCCAAGTAAGCTATCAACTCAGCGGAAGATGTTGGTGCGCTCCATTTACTTCAGAGTTGCTCGTTTGGTTAGTATGATTTAGACTCGTATTGTTTTATGGCGGGACTCTGTCGGGACCTTTATGAAAATTATGTATTCTTAGAGGCTTGTAGATAGATGTCACGTACATAAAAGATTGTATGGCCTTGTCGGCCCATGTGTACTGTACAAGTGGATATTTGGTCTTATAGGCCCGTATGTCTTATGTATACGTTAGAATCTCATGTTGTATTCTACTTATCTCACGGCAGCCTTCCAGCTCAGTAATATACAATAGTATGATACGTTATGTTGGTACTCGATTGAGTAAGGTACCGGGTGCCCATCGCAGCCTATCGGTTTGGGTTATGACAAAAGTGGTATCAGAGCAGTTCTATCCTAGGGAGTCTACAAGCTGTGTCTAGTAGAGTCTTGTTTATGGGTGTGTTTTGCACCACACTTATGAGAAGGAGGCTACAGGGCATTTAGGACTGTCACTCTTTCTTTTTACTCTAGATCGTGTGGCAGAGCTCAATTGTAAGAACTAAATTTCCTAAACTCTATATTATTAGTAATACAACGATGCCGACATCCATAAGGACAGTTGATAAGGGATTGAATGCGATTGTGGAAGAGTTGAGTCATAGGAACTCAATTTTTACATCATGCTTATGATGGATACATATGAGGTATTCAGCAGATCATGTGTATACTAATACGTGTAAGCCTCTTGATAAGGAACCTTAAGGCAAGAATATTTATCCACCTTTATGGTGAAAGACAATGATTTCATGAAGTAAAATAAGAAAGGTGAAGAAGGGTACGAGGTGTCCAGTTAATGAAGATTATCAGTATTACAGTTTCGGCAGAAAAATATAAGCATTAAGAGTTACCCTCAGCAGTAACAGAGGTATGTACAATTGGCTGTACCCATATCAATTAAGCCTTATGGGGGCTAACAGGTGTAGTTTAAGAAAAGAACGGAACATCAAGATTCGGCTGGGGTTAGACTAAACCAAAATAGTGAATGGGTTGTTTCTGTTAGCTGACATTTTCGAAGGATATTGCAAGTCTGATAGTAGATCTCCTTGTGAGACACCCATATTGTACACTCTAAAATAGTGTAGCCAGATATGAGTACTACAAAGACATGCACTATAAGCCTTGAAAGGATAAATATACCTTAGTGTGGTTCGCGTCCCTAGTAAAGAGAGAACGTTAAACAACTTGAAGAGCCACTGGATGGAGCAAAGGGAAGCTAAAAGCAAGAGAATGTCTTGTTCAAGTTTCAGAATAAAATGATAGGCATAAATGTTAGCGGGAAATAAGAAAAGAGTTAAATGAAGAATTATGAGTAAGATGTGGTACATGGATGACAACGGTAAATCAAAAGATGACAATATTACAAAATCTACAGTCAAGTGAAGGAAGAAACGAGAGGTGATAGGCTTTAGGACAACAAAAGAGTATAGGCCATACAATCATGTCCCCATTTTGAGAAATAAGTTCGCAACTCTATCGCGATTACCAAGAGGAAAATTTAGACCCCAGAGTAATAGAACCAATATGGATTGGTGAACAAGATAAACTAAACATGAATTAGTTATTGAGTGATTGATGATAGTCGGCATCATAAGAATTTCAGATTTTGTTCCGGAAATAATAGAATGGACGACAAAAGAAGATTCATGAGAAATTCAGAGAATGGTCATTCAGGAAGACGCTTCCCTACGGAAAGCAATGTGAGCAAAGTTCAGCTTAAGGGACTGTATGTTCTAGTTATACTAAGTGTCACCTTGGTAAGTAAGGAATTTTGCTATCCTTGGTATAGAAGGATTACAGTAAGGCGAGTAAGGTTAATTGATGATGTGAAAGGATGCCAAAGATGAAGAGGTAAAATATCTATAGGTAGGTCATCGTAGCTCCACCTCTTAGTACTCCCCAAAAGGAGGGAATATGGACTTATGTGGCGTTAAGCCAGAATTAAGTGGTTCTAGTAATTATGAAATGGTAAAGGAAGAATGTGAAAAAATAAAAAAGGGATGAGATTGAAATTATCCCAAGCCTACATATATGCTACAATTCCAGAACCTTATGCAAACACGACGTTAAGGAGAAGAAGTAAAGGTTCCTGCCCAAAATGTTAGTAATAGATAAGGAGCCGGTGCGAGTGGTAAGCTAAGACAAAGGAAATAACCGAAGAATGATTATACGGAATATTGATATGAGAGTGGGACAACGAGTGGTAAGTAGTTGATTCAGGAAGAGCCTAGTTATGGCTAGATAAGAGGATATAGACAAATCAGTAGAACCTTCAAGATAAATCGAGTGAACCCAACATGGGGAATCTAGGCTCGCAGTTATGACCTTATAATACTTGAGATATATTCATAAAGGAGTTGGGAAAGTTAAAAAAAAGGTATCGTATGAGTGTTATGGAAATAAAAGAGAGTGACACTCGGAAGATAGTCAAAACATCAGTTCAGAAGAAACCCCGCAAGCACAAGGGCGTGGAGGTAAGTAACTACGGATAAGTATAGGAAGGGTAGGACATCAGAAGGTTCGTCGATTATACAATGTAATAAGCTCACAGCTCTATAAGAGCCAGAAAGTCCTCCCTAAGTACTAAAATGAAATACTAGCTAAGGAAAATAAGGAAGAAGGCTGCAACCTAAACTCAGTGACCTAAAGAGGAAATGGTCTTATAACAACAGTCTGAAAACAACATTATATGCACTCCCTAAGAAAGTGGCACCTACCATGGCTAATGCACAGGGAGTAAACTCAGAAGTGATATTCAAGATCATATGAGTTATATGGAATTTCAATATGTGTGGGCACTAAGATAAGCTAAGTATGGACGCAACAAGCGGGGGAGGGGCATAAAGACCAGGAAAAGTAATAGCTTACGTTTAAAGAAAGCTAAGGTGTAAAGAAAGGAATTATTCGATCAATGATCCAGAGTTGGTTACGTTATGAACACAATTAAGGGTTCGGAGTATTATCCATGCAGCATATATGTTGACAATCCTACAGTCGTAGAAGGTTCCAATATAAGTTAAAAGGAAGAATTGAGCCCAGATCCTAAACAAATGAGTGAATTGCTAAAGGATTGTATCATGGATATTCCATAGTGCCATGAAAGGCTAAAAGTAATAACTAACATCATGAGTCGCAGATCGGAAGATAGCTTAAGCCTACATAAAGGTTGATCAGAGGAAAGAGGAAACTAAAGAGTTACATCAACTAAGTAAATCAGGAGTTTGATTATTGAACCCAAAAAATTATGGACATAGTGATTGAGAACATTGCAGAGTCACTCCTAATATCAGAGGTCCAGTTAGAAGAATACCAGCCTCATAGGAAGTCAGTATAAAGGTCACAATGAATCATGCAAAAAAAAAGTTCAAGTATTATAATAGAAGTTCAAGTTATGGATGTGAATTCTACCTATATGGAAGGAAGGTCATGAAGGAGATAGAAGATGTGATGCGAGACATTAATGTAAGTAAGGTAAAGGTGAACAATTTACGAGATACTCAAATGCAGAAGGTTGTGAATAGTCCATACTTCGGATAGAAGGCTAGAAGCCTGGGGATTCAACATCTAGGAATGATAGCGGCATCTTCAGTGGCATATCTTATAGCCTATTGTTTCTAGGTATCGAGAGGTCTAGTTAAGAATGTAAAAGAAGAGTTAGAGACGATGTGATGTCTCACTTGGTGTTCCAGAATAACACAAGGAAATCTATGGTGTAAGGAAGTTGAAGGAAGGTTGCGAGTAGTATAACTGGATATGTATGGGTCGCAAACTAAAGTATGGTAGAGTGACAAGATGGTAGGAAGACAGGAGTAAGGATAAGAAAGGGCGAGTGAGAAGGTGATGAGAATGGATAAGCCCTCGGGATTAAGCTTACGAAAATGAGAGAGAGCTGATGGGTTCTCTAAATTATATAAAGCTCAGTATAGCCTGAATGAGCTCAAAGGAACCTATGACTAGTAGCATTCAAAAGAAATAGAATTCTGACCTAGTAATAAAATGAGGGTGTAATGGTGACAGATAAAAGATGATGTTTGGGCCTTTGATTGAATGATGATTTGAAAAAAAAAAGGAGGAGGAGAAAAGATTTCGCGGACGGCACAAGATTAGAATACCCCTATAAGGTGAATCACATTGAGATACTATGAAATACATGGAAAACACTTCAAATATATTTCTCGATGCAACGTAAGCCGTAGTGGCAAGGTATTACGTAAGAAGTTTTAAGTTATCAGTGGTATCTTGTTGATCAATATTGAGGCGAATCATAATGGATGGACAAAAGTCACAAAGTATTAGCTGAGATTAAGTCATCATTCTTAAGATTAAAGGACTTACATTTGTATATATAGAATACGAAATAAGAGTAATCTGGAATTTGGTAGCATACCTCAGTAACGATAAATCGAGGTAAGAATTATGGTATAGTATGACCTACGTAGATACGGTAAAGTCATACGAATGGATAACCAAGTCTATGAAATAAGATATAGCCATATTCGCAAGTTCTACAAAGAACCGAGCAAAGAACTTCAGTACACCTATAGATGCCCAGAGAGGCATCCTATTAAGCCTTGTATATGCTTACAAAGTAAGTCCTAGAGATTAGCTAAAAGCTAGAGGAAAAAGGAGAGAAGAGTCGCATAGGCACACTAACAAGGTCAGTATCGTAGAGGCTGCATGGTATGAGGTAGCAACATTTATGAGATTGGAAGGAATTTGATCACAAGTCATGGCGTGGGAAAGAGGCCTAAAGGGAGAATAACCTGGCCTTTGGAGTTATTCACCGAACAACTGCCTAAATGGCAAGGACAGTATTAAAGTATTCACAAGAGCTATAGGTTATGAAAATGATAAGAGCATCAGTTAACATTGGAGGACGAATGTTCCAAAGAAGGGAATGATGTTACGCCCCACAATATTATGATAATGTTATGCTTTGCAGTATTACATTACGATGATGTTACGTTTTGAAATGTTAAATTACGACGATATTGCACCCTGTAATATTGTATGTTGAATTTGTCGTAAGGTTATTGACATCAATACAAGGAAAATATTACTTGGAGATTATGAGGTTTAAGCTATTTTAAGCAAGTGATGAGTAAATTTGTGAAGGTGAGAGGGGAAGCAAGTCAAAGAAAATAAATTTCGTCGAAGTATGTCATTTTGGGATAAAATACGGTCCGAGCTAAAATATCCGGTATTTATGGACTAGTACCATGCAAGGTACCCCATGGCCATTATAGTATGATATATAAAAGGATATTAAAAATGAGTAGTATTTTAAGTAATTTGAGATAATCCTTAATTATGCGGGTAATTGGTTAATTATTGAGTAATGGGATATTACCCAATTAATTAAAGAACTGTTTGGATAAAGATAAGATCAATGTGGAAGCAATCCACTCTTCAACTAAATGACTCTTGATCAAATTTTATTAGGTGGCAACTAATGAGTTAATTCATTCCAAATATTTCCATATTAAAGACTACAATCAGATTACTACATGGATTTCATTCCAAATATTTTCCATAAGAAAGCCATTCTTATAGGCTTCCAATAGATTTCACTCCCAAAGCACTTCAATCAAATCAGTACATTGATAACTTGATTTCCTCAACAAAAACAAAACCCAACGAGGTTTCTAAGTCCAATTAGCAACGTGAAATTTTGCAATTCTAAGGGAGTACGATGCAACCTTTTCCAAGAATATCATACGGATTTTTCCCTACCCCATGTATGTTAAGAATATCCCTTCTTTGTTTTTGGCATGATCTACACGACATGAACGAAACAAGAAAATGCACAACTCTCATAAATGACTCTATTAATAGAAATACTAGGGGTGTTTGTATTTTTGATTCCCCATGTGAATTATTATTATATCTTATGTTCATGGGTCTCTGAAAAATACGTATTGGATGAAGTTTATTCGAAAGGTATATTAAGTTTTATGGCATTCCGAGAAAATCTTATTAACGCATTTCTTATGCATTTCATGCATTTATACATGTACATTGACCCATGACTCAGACGGCGTTATATACACGTATATATGTATATGGGATATGGGAAAAGGTTATGCCATTATATACGCACCACCACCTGATCAGCTGGTATATGTTGATAATTTTGCCCATAGTGTCCGAGATGATATGATGGAATGCCCTCAGAGGCCTGATGATGTTATGAAATATGTACCTATGCACGACATGACATTCATACGCATATGCATGGCACTATAAGTATTTCATGATTTACATAGTTATCCAGACTTACAGGTTGAGTCGTTTACTCTATATTTCATCCATGTCTGTTATCTACTTATTTATGTGCGTCACATACTCGGTACATTATTCGTACTGACGTCCCTTTTTCTTGGGGACACTGCGTTTCATGCCCGCAGGTCCCGGTAGACAGGTCGAGAGCCCTCCAAGTAGGCTATCAGCTCAGCGAAAGATGTTGGTGCGCTCCATTTACTTCAGAGTTTCTCGTTTGGTTAGTATGATTTAGACGGGTATTGTTTTATGGCGAGACTCTGTCTCGGCCTTTATGAAAATTGTTTATTCTTAGAGGCTTGTAGACAGATGTCATGTACGTAAAAGATTCTATGGCTTTGTTAGCCCATGTTCAATATACAAGTGGATATTTAGTCTTATAGGCCCGCTTGTCTTATATATAAGTTGGCATCTCATGTTGTATTCTACTTATCTCATGGCAGCTTTCCAGCTCAGTTATCTACAATAGTATGATACGTTATGTTGGTACTCGGTTGAGTAAGGTACCGGGTGCCGTCGCGGCCCATCATTTTGGGTCGTGGCATCTCTGACCTTCTTCGTTGGGACATAAGGACCATCAAAAATAACATCCCATAGCTCAGAATCTTCTTCCATGATAAAGTCATGCATTCTTGTCTTCCACTTGCCATAGTATTGACTGTTCAATCTTGGGGGTCTGTAAGTTGATTATCCTTCCTCAAAGTTTGGTGGAGCAGCCATCTTGAGGATCCCCTCTAGGTGTTATGTTTTTAGAAAGAAACTGCTCTGATACCAATTGATAGAATGTATGAGTCCACCAAACTGTACAGAGACCTAGTCCTATATCAGTTCCCAAAGAAATACCTAATGAAACAATAAGTAAATGACACAAGAGATTTTACGTGGAAAAATCCTTGCTCAAGGGGATAAGAAACCGCGACCTACATTGGTAGGGTTTCAACTTCACTACTTGAGAAATCTTTAGATTACAACCTATTGTAACCTAGGAATTAAATTGTTAATCCCTCACTAACTTGTAATACACCTATTACAAGCCACTTTGTAATAACTCTATTATAAAGACTTCAACCTCACTAACTTGTAATACACATTTACAAGCCACCTTGCAACACACTTATTACAAAGACTTCAACCTATGACTAACTCTAGTCATAACACAAACTCAGCGGGTTTATGTTTTGAGGTTTCTAAATAATGCTTCTAAGTAAGCATAATAGGAGTTGCAACGAAGAACAAATACAAAGGTACAACTCAACTAAGGACATAGAAAGACTCATTATGGAACTGGTACGTAGTAGTGTTGCACTTTGTTCTTGATACACTTGTGACTTCAATGCTCTATCAGATCATCAATACTTGAGTGAATATCACAAAATGTTCAAGCAATGTTTTGTTTCGATACTCCTTATCGATATACTTTGGATGACATCACTTAGATGATGTACACACTTGGTTGGTGCAAGACCCTTCCCAATGGGAAGTGACCGGTGCACTGTTTCTACACTGTAGTGTGCACAGTTGGAGGCACTCCCTTTTCAACTGTAGAGTTGACTTTGTACTTCTGTCAGGGAAACTCCAAGGGATCTGGTCCCTGAGTTGGTTCTTTTACATCTAAAGTCATACAGCTCATATTAGCTTAAGTCCATTGCTGAAGAATTATACCAAGTATTCATCAAGTCCTTTATGGTTCTTCACAATAAGTTTGTTAGATCATCAAAACATTAATCTGGGAAACCTTAAACCCGTTACTGGTCATCAGGGTTCTTCTAGTGCTTATTTCAGTGCCATGCCAGAGAGGTCATACTGTCTTCCAGCCATTTAGGGTTCCTCTAGTGGGTATTCCAGCCACTAGGGCCAGTTTTCAGGGTAGCAGTCTATGGCGCCGAGAGGTTGCTATGAGTGTGGAGATCTGAGTCACATGAAGAGGACTTGCCAGAGGGGCTAGGCAGTGCAACAAAGTCATCAGCCTATGATTACAACAGTAGATGTCCGGCCACCCAGAGGCGTGGGAAAGGTTGGTAGGGGTCATCCTAGAGGTGGAAGAAATGCAGGGGGAGTTCAGCTAGCTGCTGTTCAATCAGTTGGAAGCCAGCCAGCCGGCGCTTCAGCCAGATTCTATGCTTTTCCAGTCAGACCAGATGCATTGGACTCAGATGCTGTTATCACAGGTATTATTTCCGTCTGCGGAAGGGATGCTTCCATATTATTTGATCCAAGGTATGCCTATTCATATGTATCATCTCTGTTTTCTCATTTCCTGGATATTCCTCGTGAGTCACTGGGTACTCCTGTTTATGTGTCCACTACTGTGGGTGATTCTGTAGTCGTAGATCGGATCTATCGATCCTGTGTGGTCGTATTTTGTGGTTTCGAGACTAGAGAGGACCTCTTGTTACTTGATATGACTGGCTTTGAGGACATCCTAGGCATAGACTTGTTATCTCCTTATCACGCCATCCTAGATTTCCATGCCAAGACTGTTACTTTAGCCATGCCTGAGTTGCCGAGATTGGAGTAGAGAGGTTCCTCAGTTAGTGCAATTATTTCTTTTTTGAAGGCTCAACGCATGGTCGAGAAGGGTTACTTGGATTATCTAGCTTATGTACGGAACACCACTGTAGAGTCTCTAACAATTGATTTAGTACCAGTAGTCTGGGAGTTCGCCGATGTGTTTCCTTCTGTCTTCCAAGCATGCCACTAGATCGTGATATTGATTTTTGCATTGACTTGGCTCCAGGCACCTAGCCTATATGCATTCCACCGTACCATATGGCTCTGAAAGAATTGAATGAAAAACTTGAGGAGTTGCTAGCTATGGGGTTTATCAGACCGAGTATATCACCTTGGGGGTGCTCCAGTGTTATTTGTGAAGAAAGAGGATGGGACTATGAGGATGTGTATTAAATACCACCAGTTGAACAAAGTTACCATCAAGAACAAGTACTTGTTGCCGCACATCGATGATTTGTTTGACCAGTTGCAGGGTGCTAGGGTGTTTTTCAAGATTGATTTGAGATCGGGGTACCATAAGTTGAAGATTCGGGACTCAGATGTTCCGAAGACTACCTTCCGTACTAGATATGGACATTATGAGTTTCTTGTGATGTTCTTTGGTTTGACTAATGCCCCAACGACGTTTATGGATTTGATGAACTGGGTGTTCAGGCCTTATATTGACTCCTTTGTCATTGTCTTCATTGATGACATCTTGATTACTCACGTAGCATGGGGAGCACGAGCAACATTTGAGAGTAGAGCTCCAGACTTTGCGGGAATCGAAGTTGTATGCTATGTTCTCCAAGTGTGAGATTTTGTTAGATTATATGGCATTCTTGGGGCATTTGGTATTCGAAGAGGGTATCAAGGTGGATCCCAAGAAAATTGAGGCAGTTCAGAGTTTCCCTCGCCCTACTTTAGCAGCTGAGATTAGGAGTTTCTTGGGATTGGCGGGTTATTATCGCCTATTTGTAGAGGGATTTTCATCCATTGCAGCCCCTCTAACTAGATTGACCCTGAAGGGTGCCACGTTTCGATGGTCCGACGAGTGTGAGGCAAGCTTTCAGAAGCTCAAGACAGCTTTGACCACGACACCAGTTCTAGTGTTGCCTTCTGGTTCAAGGATGTATACAGTTTATTGCCACGCTTCGCGCATTGGTTTGGGATGTGTATTGATGTAGGAGGGATGACTAATTGCATTTTCTTCACATCAGCTGAAGGTCCATGAGAAGAACTACCCCGTGCATGATTTGGAGTTGGCATCAATTGTTCATGCTCTTATGATTTGGAGGCATTACTTGTATGGAGTGTCTTGTGAGGTCTATACAGACCACCACAGTTTACAACACTTGTTCAGGCAAAGGGATCTTAATTTGAGGCAGTGTAGGTGGCTTGAGTTACTGAAGGATTATGAAATCACCATTCTTTATCATCCAGGCAAGGCGAATGTGGTTGCAAACGCCTTAAGCAAGAGGGCAGAGAGTATGGGTAGCTTGGAATTCATTTCAGCGGAGGAGAGGCCACTAGCCTTGGTGGCGGCGGATAAAGAAATACATAGTGGAGTATATATCTAGATGTGTAAATTGCCAGCAGGTTAAGTATGAGAACCAGAGACCAGGGGGCCTACTCCAGCAGATGACTACACCTGAGTGGAAATGGGAGCGCATCACTATGGACTTCGTAGTTGGGTTTCCATGAACTTGCGGATGTTTGATGTAGTATGTGTTATTGTTTAAAGTTTGACCAAGTCAGCTCACTTTATTCCAGTAGCCACTACTCACACTTCAGAGAGGTTGGCCCAGATCTATATTCGGGAGATAGTTCGGTTGCACGATGTGCCTGTGTCCATCATATCAGATAGAGATTCTCAGTCCACTTTGCATTTCTGGAGGGCCGTACAGAGTGAGTTGGGCACCCGTGTAGAGCTCAGCACAGCATTCCACCAACAGAACAACGGGCAATCGGAGCGGATAGCTCAGATACTGGAGGACATGCTCAGCACATGAGTGATTGACTTTGGAGGGTAGTGGGATCAGTTTTTGCACTTCTCCGAGTTTGCTTGCAACAACAGCTGTTAGTCCTATATTTAGATAGCTCCATTTGAGGCTTTATATGGTCGGTGATGTTGTTCTCCTATCGGGTGGTTTGAGCCTGGCGAGGCTAAGTTATACGGTACTGATTTGGTAAAGGATGCCTTGGAAAAGTTAAAGTTGATTCAGGAGAGGCTTTGCACAGCTAAGTCCAGGAAGAAGAGTTATGCGGATGAGAAGGTTCGTGATGTGTCATTTATGGTCGGCGAGAAGGTTCTCCTGAAAGTCTCGCCGATGAAGGATATTATGAGGTTCGGGAAAAAGGACATGTTGAGCCCAAGGTTTATAGGTCCATTTGAGGTGTTGAGGCGAGTTGGGGAGGTTACTTATGAGCTTGCTCTACCTCCCAGCTTGTCAGGTGTTCATCCATTTTTTCACGTATCTATGCTCCTGAGGTATCACGTCAACTTATCTCATGTGTTAGACTTCAGTACCATTCAGCTAGATGAGAGGTTGGGCTACGAGGATTTCTTTAAGAATTTCCGAAATCTGAGCATGTGGGTCCGGGGGGTGAATTTTAGGAATCTTACAAATTAGCTTGGGTAATCACTTAAATGGTGGGATTATGAACTTTTGAGCATAGATTTATTAGTTTATTTAATGTTTGGCTAGTTTCGAGTTGTTGAGCGTCAAATTTGGAGGTTTGAGCGCATCCTTGAATCAGGAAATAGGCTTGATACGAGGTAAGTCTCCTTTCTAACCTTGTAAGAGGGAATTGTCCCCATAGGTGAAATAATTGACTGTGTGCTACTATTTTTGGGGGCTACGTACGCACGAAGTGTCGAGAGTCTGTGTGTAGCTACTAAAATGCTTAAGTCCAGGTTGTCTAGGATCTAAAAGCATGCTTACTTGTCGTACTTGTAAATATTATTGATAAACTTAAAAGTCTTAAATCGTGTCGAACTTGGTGAATATATTTCTAAAGTACTACGCATTACTTTCTTGACCGTTAACAGAGAAGTTACCATTTTTTTAATAATTTTCCCTTAATGAAGTCTTGAATTGGTTGTTTGAATGCGTTTATATATGAGTACCTGCGTCACATGTATGATTCACGAGTGGTGTAACTCTTTTATTTATATTTGACCGTGTCGCATGTATGATTCACGAGCAGGGTAATAGAAACATCTATGGTTCGCGCCGTTCGACCCTCCGGCAGTGCACATTTATTATTTCGTTGGATCTGGCCGTATGTCCTCGGCATTATATGCGTATGCTATTGCTTGGCATTTTTCTGTTATTTTAACTGCTTAAATGCCTTGGAAAATAAATTGTCAAATGAAATGATAGAAATTTAAATACACATATATATGGAGGGACTTGTCATTTCTCGTCATTTTCTGCTATTAAATCTTGGTATTAATTCTTAGCCTCATTCTTAAATATAATGTTTGACCCTAGTAAGTGTCAATTCGACCCCTCGTCACTACTTATTCGAGGTTAGATGGGATACTTACTGGGTACATATTGTTTATGTACTCATACTACACTTCTGTACTGAACTGTACAGGATCTGAGGCAGGTTCATCTAGCTACCCATCCGGAGCGCGTTCTTGATATCTAGACCGAGATTCCATGATAAGCTGCTCCTTTTCTGATGCCGTTCAACGGCACGTTGGAGTCTCTCTTTTTTTTATTCATCATCTATTCTGTTTCAGACAGTAGAGTAGTTAATTCTTTTGTATATTCTACTAGATGCCCACATACTTGTGACACTAGTTCTTGGCATACACATTGGTAGACTTTTCTTTTGGATTGTATTTACTTAATTCGACTTCTTGTAGTCATTTCAATTTAACTTGCCTTAATATTTTTTATCTTCGAATGCTTCTTACTTTAAGCTAAGTAAATGTTGGAAATTTTTTGGTAAAAATAAATGGGATTCACTAGCTGATTAGTGTTTTCTAGCCTAACATCGACGTTGGGCTCCATCGTGACCTAACATGGAATTGGGTCGTGACATAAAGTGGATTTCCCTTCCCAATTTCCAGGTAGTGCACTCATTTTGATCTTTTCCTAATGTGTTAGCCTCTTCAATGATAACCTACTCTGATACCAATTGATGTGTTATACTTCAATACCACACAAGAGGGAGGGAGGGGGGGATTGTGCGGTGTCCAATTTTTTGCGTTCACTGATTATAGAAGGACCTAGTTCTGCTATACGTTCCCTAGTCTATAATTGCGGATAAGTAATGCAAAAATTAAAGAAAACAAGTATTATTATGCAGAAAACGTCCGGCTTAAAAGGTGATAAAATCGGGGCGGATGTACAGCCCAAATCATGGGGCACGTGAACCCATGGTCTTTCTGCCAAACAAAATATTTTATGCACATATTTTCTAGAATCTGTCTAATATTGTGTGTTTCACCCATGCTCTAAAAGTATTAAATGATCACTTGATTGAGTATTTAGTTATTCACCTAGATGAATAGGGATCGATTCTCACTTAATACTTTTTTTCTACTTTTTAATGGTGCACACATGTTCAAAATATCCTAAATCCGAAACCATGACCTACTTCCTAGTAGGACTTTCCCAAAACATCACGACAACTATGAGCCAAAACAACAATGTTTACAAACTCTTGTAAACCTAAGGATTACCTCTAACCTTTGTAGAAACCAGCCACAGGCTGTTGCGACAGCTTCAAGTTAACTCTAACTTGAACAATACAACTCAAAGTACCTAGTACAAATTCTTCTAATAAAAGCTAAATGGTACAACTTAAAATCCCTACTATAATTGAACCAAAAAAAAAGACAGACACATGGAAATGGTTCTTCTATCTGGTTCATATAGCTCCAGGTTCACATATGTGAAACACACAGGAATTGCTTGCAAAATGCCTTTCTATTTTGCTCTCAACTGTTGCTTAACTTTAGCGTTTGTGCACCACCTATAAAAGAGAACACAACTGAAATATATAAAGTCAGTAGGATTAGGATTAACTAGAGTTTTAATGTTTTCTCTTCCTTGGTGAAAGAGTTCTAGTTAACTTCAATCTCTAACTCTTTCCTTATCTAGGATAGAGTTCTCTTCAAGTAGGAGTCCTGCTCCTTATTAATTATGCAACCTTTTCATTCAGGGAATAGCAAGTATAACCACTTATATTTATCCCCTTCACATGCATTCCTTGTGCTTGAATTTTCCCGTGCCCTATGTACACTGTCCATGGACCTGGTTCATGCAATTGTTCCTTTGCCAATCATCAAAATCAAAACCACTCACATCAACATCTACACATTTAAGGTAGGCTTTACTTGAATGCGTTGCAGGAAAGGAAAATGAAATAAAAAAAATAAAAACTTACTTTGAAAGTTGAGATAGGCATGCATACAAGAGTACGTAACCGAACAACGTGAATTTTTAACTTATCAAATGGGCCGCCCCAAACCTGAAAGACTCAACTTGCTAGCATCCTCAACCTTTTTCCCTATTTTATACTACTACTGGAGGATGTTTTTCTTATTTAGTAGATTAAACAACTGTGAAGCATATGACGGAGGACGGGTCAACAAGGACGGATCAAAAAGCAAAACTGACAAGCTTTTAGAATAGTAACCTATGAAGAAGCGATATGCAATAACACTTTATATGAATCCCATACTGAAATGAAATAGTACGTGTATTTTTGGGCTCGACGATGATATACAACCCAAGGGACAATTCGTAAGGTTTGTTGGTCCAAAAAAAATAATGTGTCTCGTGAGATTGAGTTGTGATAGAGAGACTTAAAGATGAAGATTCTATTTCAAGTCCCTCGTAAACTTATGTCACGACCCGATTTATCCCACCGTAAACCACCTAGTCTCTACGACTAGGTAAGCCTATTATTGCAGAAAAATGAAAGGACACATAAAGATAAAAGCCGATAGTATAATTTAATAAGCAAGGATAGTGCCACTCGACAAAATCATCTCACCCAAAGCCCGGAATGTCGTCAGTCACAAGCTTCTAAGAGTCTATACTATTCTATACATAATGTTTGAAGAAAACAGGGGAAGATTTCTACACAGGGGGATAGAAGAGGACTCCGAGGTATGTGGACGCGAGCAGAAGTACCTTGAAGTCTATTAGCAGCAACCATACACTAGATCCAAGACTGATAGCTCGTACCTGGATCTGCACGCGGGAAAATATGTGCAGGAAAGGACATGAGTACACCATAATGGTACCCAGTAAGTGCCAAGCCTAACCTCGGTCGAGTAGTGATGAGGTCAGGTCAGGTCAGGTCCCAACCGGTATAAATATAATGAACTAAAGTAGTAAGAGATGTAAATATGTACTGCAATAAAATAATTAAGGGAGTCCATAGTAATAGAAGTCAAGAAAGCCCTCAGCTCAGAACAAAGGAATTACAACAGGGGAATCTCCAGCGATACCATCCCGTAGTCCCAAAATAATATGTCCGTAATCCCAAAGTAAATATGCAGTGATGGGGGATCTTCGGAATATGTATGTAGTCCCAGTAGTCCCATAGTAAATATGCAGTACAGGGGGATCTCCTGGAATACGTATGTAGTCCTAATGTAAATATGCAGTGCTGGGGGATGAAAATACGTCCGTATTCCCAAAGTAAATATGCAGCTCAAACAATGACACAACAGTTATACTATCGAAATTTATAGTTTAGACTAAATGCAACCAGAGAAAACTGGAATCTCCCTAGACATGTTGCACAGAATTTCAAATAGACAGTCAAAACACGTAGGCATGCTTTCCTAATCTAAACAAAGTAATTAAACATACTAGTGCAGTTCAACAAAGGGGAAAACATGTTATGATTTAGAGAAAAATGGAATTTTTACAACAAAAACCCGTGTACATACTCGTCACCTTACGTACACGGTGCTCATACACCAAACAGTACCAAGAATCCTAAGGGGAAGTTCCCCCACACAAGGTTAGGCAAGCCACTTACCTCGAACCACTCAAATCAATCTGAAACCACGCTCTTGCCACAAGTATCCAACTTCAAATGACCTAAATCTAGTCAAATCAATTACATAACATAAATATAGCTTCAAGTAACTAGTTTAGCTAATGAATTCGAACTTAAGGCA
Organism: Nicotiana paniculata; assembly: GCA_005239505.1. NCBI lineage: Eukaryota > Viridiplantae > Streptophyta > Magnoliopsida > Solanales > Solanaceae > Nicotiana > Nicotiana paniculata. The sequence continues at coordinate 36,595 of ML365507.1, forward strand.
AGAACGAAAAACGCCCAAAAAGCCTCCCCGGGCCCACAACTCGAAATCGGGTAAAAGTTAGCAATTTAGAACACACATTTACTCTCGAGATCACTCGTACGAAAATCATCTAAATCCGATGTCTGAAACCCATCCAAAACTCAGAAATTTGATTGGGAAACTTTCCCCCATTTTCTTACATTTCTCACTTAATTTCCTTGATTAAATGAAGAAAACTACAATAGATTAATACAATGAAACCAAAATCGAATAATGAATCGTTACCCACAAGTTTCCTCAAAAAATCCCACAAGAAATCGCCTTCTCCCGAGCTCAAAAATAAAAAATAGAGTTAAATGAACTTAACCCTCGATTATGTACCCTTTTCTGCCCAACGATCTTCGCACTTGCGGGCCTTGGGTCGCACCTGCGACGCCGCACCTGCGGAAAATCCATCGCGGGTGCGAAATTCACTAAAAGGGGCTGGTCCACATCTACAGAAAGGGGGGCCGCACTTGCGCGTGCGTGCCTGCGGAGCTTTGTCTACACCTGCGGTCTTCAACCGCACCTACGTATCCTTGGGCGCATATACCGGCATCAAAGATGCTGAACATCCTCACACCTGTGACCCCTGGCCAAGCTTCCAAATCTCGCACATGTGCCTGTGCCTGGCCCTCCGCACCTGCGGTCTCCACTCCGCAGGGCGAAACACTAGACACCAGAAAATCTTCAGCAATGGCCTAAGTCCAATTTTTAAGCCGTTGAGCATCCGAAACACACCCGTGGACCCACTCTGGGACCTCAACCAAACATACCAACTAATACTAAAAAACCATACGAACTTAGTCAAGCCTTCAAACCATATTGAATAACATCAAAAACATGAATTATGCACGGATTCATGCCTAAGGAACTTTGAATTTTCCAAATTCGACAAACGACAACGAAACATATCAAACCTTGTCCGATAACTCCAAATTTTACACACAAGTCAAAAATGACACCACGAACCTACTCCCACTCCCGACCCGATATCAAAATTTCCATTGCCGACCAAAATTGCGCAAAATCCAACTTTCGCCAATTCAAGCCTAAATCTACTACGAACCTCCAAAACACATTCCATACGCGCTCCTGTGTCCAAAATCACCTAAAGGAACAATCAAAATTCAAATCTGAGGTCGTTACACACAAGTCCACATCCGGTCGACTTTTCAAACTTTAAACTCTCAAATAAGAGACTAAGTATCTCAATTCGTTTCAAAAACTCAACACAGATCCTCCCGACAACCAAAATAGCATAATAAGAACTAGGGAAAGTAGTTAATAAGGGATCGGGGCTCTAACTCTCCAAACGATCGGTCGGGTCGTTACAACTTATTATGCAACTAGAAGGATCGAGATAATTGGATGAACGGTCTCAATCACAAAACACCATTAATTTCCCATAATGTTTTGGAAAACTAATACTAGTGGTTCCAAATGAAAGGCTGGACTAGGCAACTGTGAGACGCTCCATAAACTAATCCACACATTGTGCATAAGCACCAAACCAAAGCACTTATTAACAAATTAAAATTGGTCCTTTTAAAAGGATAAATGTTCTTTTTTTTATGAAGTGTATATTTATTTCATAAATACAGAACTTGGGATTACAGTAGTTATGATCCTGTGGATCATTAGTAGATGATAATCCATGCATGTAATGCTAATTACCAATCCTTGCTAGTTGACTACAAGTAGTTATAGAGATAGTTTTTACAAAAACATGTCCACCCTTGTCTGCTAGCATCTTGGTCATAACAAAGGGTGGAGGCAACAACAAAAGTTCAATTTTATTGAATGCTGAAAAAGTTCCTGCGTGCTTTGCCAGGATGTGAGCTATTTCATTCCCTTGCCTGAAATTATGGTGCATCACCACCATGTTCATTTGCGACAGAAGCAATCTGCATGAGTTAATAACTGAGTCATAAGATTTTCCTCTTTCTTTGATGAAAGAAATTACCTGTGTAGCATCAGCCTCTATTTCCGATGGAAATAGCTTCCTCTCTTTAGAAATACAAAGTCCTTGGTAGAGTGCCATGAGTTCTGAGTGGAATGGGGCTTTAGAGATTATTTTTAAAGTGAATCCTAAGATCCAGTCTCCATTTTGATTTCTAAAAATTGTTCCTATGCCTCCAGTTGCATTGATTTTATTAAACGCTCCATCAATGTTAAGCTTATACCAAACATGAAGAGGTTTGGTCCAACTGATTTTTAGGTTAATTTTCCTATCCCAATTGGACTTACATTCCATTAGTAGTTTATATTCGATGGTCTGATTCATGATCCCTTTTAGAGAAATATCAATTGAGGATTTGTTTATGTTATTATTATTTCTAGTAACCAAATGTTCCAAATTATGAAGGGGAACAAGGTATACCAAGAAAGGCGTTTATTAGGAATATGGGTTTTTTTTTCTTTGAGGTAGAGGGGCCAATTGTTCTTGCTTGGTAGGAAATAACTAGTATTGATACCGAACTGACTCCATAGTGATTGAACTATAAGACATGAAATAAAGATGTGACTAGTTATTTCTGGCTCCTTTCGACATATTATGCATTGCTCATCTATGTTCATGATTATGTGTGATAGATAGCTTTTACAAGGCAGTTTATTATGGCTACATAGCCATAAAAAATATTTTATTTTATTAGGGCAATGCAATTTCCATACCCAATTAAGGTATATTACAAAGGACATGTTACCATCTATAAGGTCGTAACACGATTTTGTCGTAAAGGTGCCATTCTCATTGATGTCCCATATAAGGGTGTCCTTATTACTCTCTATAGGGATGAAAATGGAGAATATATTTTTTTTTATCTCTGGTGGGATGTCAAAAGATATGGCATTAAGGTTACACTTATTGTTGTTCCATCCTTTGATAATACTTTTCCAAATGAATGAGCCCTTTTCACTAGGTTTATGGGAATATTTTTGTAAAAGAGTAATGGCCCATAGATTACTAGGATTATTGGCTAATCTCCAAGCTAGGCTAAAGAGATAAGCTCTTTGTTCTATCCTTTCTTAGTCCTTGTCACGACCCAAATTTCCCTCCCTTGGGTATAGTGATGGCACCTGGTCTTAGGGACTAGGTAAACCTAACATTTCCACAGATCAACAACAACAATAAAGGAATTATAACAGTCTCGATATAGAAATCTTGACAGAGTTTACAATTTCTCAAAACCCGATAAATACAAGTAATAAGCTCTAAGAAATCTTTTACCAAATCTAAATACAACTGTCTAGGAATAAGTAAGTACAGTTGAATAAAAATAAAACAGGAAGGTGACTCTGAATCCTGCGAACGCAGTAGCAGGTTACCTTGAGTCTCCTCAACAATGATCCATGCAGCTACTAACAACAATAACCTGGACCTGCACCCAAAAATGTGCCGAAGTGTAGTATGAGCACACCACAGCGGTAGCCAGTAAGTATCAAGACTAACCTCGGTGAAGTAGTGACGAGGACTAGTCAAGACACCACCGGTCTAATACGTAAAAGGCATAAATGACCGAAACATAATATCTATCTAAAGATTTTTTAATATAATTAACGATACGATCGAATAATACGAAAGAAAATTCAATAATTACGATAAACGATATGATAGAATAATAAGAAAGAAAATTAAATAATTACGATCAACGGACATCATAATAGAAATACGCAAAGAGAATGGAGAGAATGCAATCCAAATGGCGGGAATCAAAACCAATTAAAAGCACTAGCAACTTAGCACTACATCAATTTATTCAGGTCAGGCCTTAGCAGATAAACTAAATGAAACTGGTCAAACCTTCGAGTGAAAATCTTTAAATTTTGAGTTAATTTTGAAACCTTTAAAGATATAATCATTTCGGAATAGGGAAATTTCTTCTTTGAAACATACTTTCTCTGAATGTATATTTATTTATTTTTATAAAGAGAAATCTTTAAAACATAGTCCCTTCAAATACGTGGTCTTCAAATATACTTTCCAAATACTGCTCTTTCAAATATCATCAAAATGCATGATGTTCAAAATATACTTCCCAAATACTGTTGTTTCAAATATCATTTTTCTGCAAGACAAATACTTTTCAAATATACTTTCGAAATAGAAGTCCTTTAGACATAACTTTTCCTGGAGATAATTGTTTTTCATCGATACTTTTCAATATATATATATATATCTATATATATATCTATATATATATATATATATATCATTCGATCCAAATATTCTGAATGATAAAACCACCNTTGATAAAACCACCGGAACTCGGTCCGCAACTCAGAATTTTTCATGCAATGCAGTACAGGGGGAAAGCTCCCGGAATCTCATTCGTAGTCCCAATTTAAATATGCGATGCAGTATAGGGGGAAAGCTCCCGGATCTCTGTCCGTAGTCCCAATTTAAATATGCGACGCATTACAGGGGAAATCTCCCGGAATCTCTGTCCGTAGTTCCAATTTAAATATGCAGTGCAGTATAGGGGAAAAGCTCTCGGATCTCTATCTGTAGTCCCAATTTAAATATACAATGCAGCTACTGAGAAAAACAACCAGAATGCAACAGAAACAACATATATTGCCACCACGGGCGCAAAAGAAAACAAGGCCGAATGCAAAGTACGATGAGGAAATCAATACAAAGACTTAAATCACAAAAATGGTAAAACTCACTCATAAGAAGTAGCCACTGAAAGAAATACCAAGCACAAAGGGAAAACAGCATAACGAGGGGAAAACAAGACAAATATCGCAATGATTCCATATATTCAAGTTCGCAATCAAGAAACCAAATCATCCTGGCAAGGGAATCAGCTATAACCAATCTCACTTAGACAATTAGCTTCACCGAATAAACTTAGTTTGAACAAATGCTCAGTAAATAGGCAGCATCAAAGAATACCATCAACATGGGTGGTCATCAATTAAACCTAAGTAGTACTTAAGAGGAAAATCATTTAAATCACAATGTACGACTCACGCGCATGCTTGACCAACGTATAGATATTCCAATTACTTGTTAGACATTTATAGGGCGAGATTATACTAGTTTTAGTAACATAGGCATTGTATGAAGGAAGATATAGTATAACGGTAGGAAAGGCAAAGTCTTTATTTAAGTCAATAAAGATCAAATAATAAACAAGGAATGCTAGGCAAGTTGTCACGACCCCAAATCCTAACCGGCCGTGATGGCGCCTGTGACCATCCTTCCGCACCTGCGACATCGTAGGTGCGACAAACTCCTCGCACCTGCGGACCTCTCCTACACAGCAAGACTTCGCACCTGTGACCTCCCTTTCCGCTCCTGCGTAATCGCACCTGCGACTCCCCTCCCGCAGGTGCGAAAACACCAGCAAACCAGCACATCAGATTTCCAACAATTCACTCCAACTTTCCGTCAACCATCCGAAATCAATCCCAATCCCCTCAGGGCCCCAACCAAACATACCAACATATCCCATAACATCATTCAAACTTATTAGAGCCTTCGGAACGCCAAAAACAACACGAAAACACCAAATTTACATCGAATTCAAGCCTAAGAATTTTGAAACTTCTAAATTTCGCCAACTACGCCGAAACCAACCAAAACACCTCCGATTAACCTGAAATTTTGCAGACATATCCAAAATGACGTTACGAACCTATTCCAACTTCTGAAATTCCATTCTGACCTCGATAGTCTATTTTCCACCGCCGACCGGAAATAGCCAAAAACTAACTTTCACCAATTCAAGGCTAATTTTACACCGGACATCACAAAAATATTCCGAACACACTCATAAGTCCCAAATCACCTAAAGAAGCTATTCGAGCTGTAAAATCCGCATTTCGAGGTCATTTACCAATAAGTCAACTCTCAGTTGATTTTCTCAATTATTATGCTACTTTAAAAGGCTAAATGCCTAAACTCTCACCATAACCACTCCGGACCCAAACCAACTGATCCAACACATCAAAAATTAGATAGAGATACATAACAAATGCAGAAATAAGTGAAATGGGGTAAATCTCTCGGAACGACCGGTCGGGTCGCTACATCCTCCTCCTCTTAAACAAACGTTTATCCTCGAACGGGTTTAGAAACATACCTGGAGCCTCGAATAAGTGAGGATATCTGTCCCGCATCTTCCGCCCGATATCCTAGGTGGCATCCTCCACCGGCTGCCCTCTCCACTGAACCTTCACTGAAGCTATATCCTTAGATCTCAGCTTCCTGACCTGACGACCCAAAATAGTCACTGACTCTACCTCATATGACATATCACCCTCGAGCTGAACTGTGCTGAAGTCCAAAACATGGGAAGGGTCACCAACATACTTCCATAGCATCGAAACATGGAATACGGGATGAATACTAGATAAACTGGGAGGCCTAGCAAGCATATAAGACACCTCCCCAACCCTCTAAAGTACCTCAAATGGCCCAATGAACCTGGGACTCAGCTTTCCTCTCTTCCCAAATCTCATAACACCCTTCATGGGTGACACCTTCAGCAACACCTTATCCCCAACCATGAAAGACACATCTCGGACTTTCCGGTCCACATAACTTTTCTGCCTAGACTGCGTCGTGCGAAGCCGCTCCTGAATCAACTTTGCCTTACTCAAAGCATCCTGAACCAAGTCTATGCCCAATAGCCTAGCCTCGTCCGGCTCAAACCAACCAACCGGAGATCTACACCTCCTACCAAAAAAAGCCTCATACGGAGCCATCTGAAAACTCGACTAATAGCGGTTATTATATGCAAACTCCGCTAGTGGCAGAATCTGATCCCATGAACCACCAAAGTCAATCACACAAGCACGCAACATGTCCTCCAAAATCTGAATGGTACGCTCCGACTGCCCGTCGGTCTGAGGAAGAAACGCTGTGCTCAACTCAACCTGAGTACCCAACCCTCTCTGCATGGCTCTCTAAAACTAAGATGTGAACTGAGTGCCTCTGTCGGAAACGATATAAACTGGAACCCCATCCAAACGGACAATCTCCCTGATATAAATCTCAGCTAACCTCTTCGATGAATGCGTAGTACTAATAGGAATGAAGTGCGCAGACTTGGTCAGCCGATCCACAATAGCCCATATAGCATCAAACCTCCTCGAAGTCCGTGGGAGTCCAACTATGAAGTCCATGGTGATCCGCTCCCACTTCCACTCTGGAATATCAAACCACTGAAGCAATCCACCAGGTCTCTGGTGCTCATACATGACCTGCTGACAGTTGAGACACCGAGCCACAAACTCCACGACATCCTTCTTCATTCTCTTCCACCAATACTGCTGCCTCAAATCCTGATACATCTTTGCGGCACCCGGATGGATGGAATACCGCGAACTATGAGCCTCTGCGAGAATCAGATCTCGAAGCACATCTACATTGGGCACACAAATCCGTCCCTACATCTTCATGACCCCATCATCACCAATAACCATATCTCTGGCATCACCGCGACGGACCCGGTCCTGAAGGACAAGCAAATGTGGATCATCATACTAGCGTGCTCTAATCTGATCGTAAAGAGAAGACCTGGAGGCTACACAGGCCAACACTCGCAGGGGATCTGATAAATCCAACCTCACCAAATGACCCGCTAAGGCCTGAACATCAAGAGCTAATGGTCACTCTGCTACTAGAAGGTAAGATAAACTCCCCAAAATCTCTGCTCTGCGACTCAAGGCATCGGCCACTACATTGGCCTTCTGCGGATGATATAAGATAGTGAGGTCATAATCCTTGAGGAGCTCTAACCATCTCCTCTGACGCAAATTCAAGTCCTTCTGCCTCAGCAGATACTGCAAACTGCGATGATCAGTGAAAATCTCACACTGCACTCCATACAAATAATGCCGCCAAATCTACAAAGCATGGACAATGGTATCAAAATCAAGATCGTGCACTGGATAATTCTTCTCGTGCACCTTCAACTGTCTAGACACGTAGGAAATCACCCTACCTTCCTGCATCAATACCGCTCCTAAGCCAACTCTAGAGGCAACACAATAAACTGTGTAAGAACCCGAACCATCAGGCAAAACTAGTACTAGAGCTGTAGTCAATGCTGACTTGAGCTTCTGAAAGCTCTCCTCACACTCATCAGATTATCTGAATAAACCACCCTTCTAGGTCAATATGGTCAAAGGCAAAGCAATCGAAGAGAATCCCTCCACAAAGCGACGGTAATATCCCGCCAACCGAAGGAAACTCCTAATCTCTGTAGCTGAGGACGGTCTGGGCCAACTCTGCACCACCTCTATCTTCTTTGGATCAACCTGAATCCCCTCACTAGACACCTCGTTCCCCAAGAAAGCTACAGATCCAGCCAAAACACACACTTAGAGAATTTCTCATAAAGCTTCTCCTCCCTCAATTTCTGCAACACAACTCTCAAATGCTGAGCATGCTCTTCCTGGCTACGAGAATAAACCAGGATGTCATCAATGAACAAAATGACGAAGGAATCAAGATGAGGTTGAAACACGTTGTTCATCAATTGCATGAATGCATTTGGGGCATTGGTCAGCCCAAATGACATAACCAAGAACTCATAATGACCATACCTGGTCCTGAAAGCAGTCTTCGGAATATCAAAATCCTGAATCCTCAACTGATGGTACCCATATCTCAAATCAATCTTGGAAAATACTCTAGCTCCCTGAAGATGGTCAATCAAATCATCAATACGTGGCAATGGATATCAGTTCTTCATCGTAACCCTATTCAACTGCCGATAGTCAATACACATACGCATGGACTCATCCTTCTTCTTAACGAACAACACTGGTGCACCCCAAGGTGACACACTAGGCCGAACGAACCCCTTATCCAGGAGCTCCTAAAGCTGCTCCTTTAATTCCTTTAGCTCTACAGGTGCCACACGATATGGTTGAATAGAAATAGGCTGAGTGTCTGGCACCAGGTCAATACCAAAAGCAATATCCCTGCCAGGTGGCATGCCTGGCAGGTGTGCAGTAAACACATCCAGAAAATCACGGACCACGAGAACTGAATCAATAGCGGGAGTCTCACCACTGACATCCCTCACAAATGCCAAATAATATAAACACCCATTTTCAACCATGCGCCGAGCCTTCAGTAAGAAACCACCCTGCTAGGCATATACTCGGAAGAACCTCTCCACTCAACCCTCGGACACCCTGGCATAGCTAAGGTCACGGTCTTAGCGTGACAATCAAGAACAGCATCGCACGGAGACAACAAATCCATGCCCAAAATCACGTCAAAATCGACCATGCTGAGTAACAATAGGTCCACTCGGGTCTCCAAACCCCCAATAGATATAGTCAATGACTGATACACACGGTCAACAATAACCATATCGCTCACCGGAGTCGACACATGAACAGAGGTGACTAGAGACTCACGGGGCATGCCCAGAAAACCGGCGAAATATGATGAAACATAGGAATATGTGGAACCAGGGTCAAATAAAACCAAGGCATCACGGAAACAGACTGAAACAATACCTGAAATCACGGCATCTGAGGCCATAGCATCCGGCCTGGCTGGAAATGCATACATACGAGCCTGACCTCCCCTTGTTCGACCTCCCCCTCTAGGGCGGCCTCTGGCTGACTGACCACCACCCCTGGCTTCCTGGGCGGGTGGTGAAGTTGAGGGCTAGCCCTTCTGCTGAGAAGATCCCCCGGAACGGTGGGGACACTGCCTCCACCCGTGCCCGAACTCTCCGCACTCAAAACAACTACCTGAAGCTGGAGGCAGGGACTGATAGAAACCCTTAGCACCTGTACAGCCACTGGAAGACTCCTGTATAGATGAACCCTGAACTGGAGGTGCTAGAGCTGCACTCTAAGATGGGAGGGCACCAAAAGAAGTACGGCTTGACTGAAAACCACGGGGGCCCTGCCCCGAAGATGCGCCACTATATGCTGGGCGGCTTGACTGAGGAGGCCTAAATGAACGACCCCTACCCTACTGAAAATATCCCCTGAAGGGAGCACCTCTGGAACTGTCCAAACTATGAGGCCTATTGGCCTCCCTCTCCTCCCGCTCCTGGCGGCGAACAGACTCAATATCTCGAGCTATGTCAACAACCTGCTCGAATGAAGCATCCTATACTATCTCCCGAGTCATAAACGACCGAAGCTGATAAGAAAGACCATCTATGAACCTCATCAACCTCTCCCTATTAGTAGGGATAATCTCAGAAGCATGCCTAGCCAACTCGGAAAATCTCATCTCGTATTGAGTGACTGATAACTCTCCCTAGCGCAGCTGCTCATACTGCCTATGCTGCTCTTCTCTATGGGACTGAGGAACATACTTCTCCAAAAAGATCTCGGAGAACTGCTGCCAGGTAAGAGGTGCTGAACCAACCCACTAGTCTCTAGAATACCCGTGGTGCGCAGTATCCTTTGGCACCTATCTAGAAATCCCTGGGCATCCTTGCCTTCTGTACCGTTGAAAGTCGGAGGCTGAAGTCTGCTGAATCTCTCCAACCTGCGCTGCTTGTCCTCAGGCATAGCTGGGACCACATAATCCTGAACCGGAGCAGCTGGCTGAGCTGGGGCTGCTCTCGGTGCCTGAATACCCTGTGCAGCTAGAGTCTGGTTACCTCCCCCGGCCTGAGTTGTAGTGGCAGAAGAAGACATGGCAACGGCCTGAGCCAAACCGGTGCATACTGACAATATCTGAGACAAGCCTCCTAAACACCCGAAATAACCATAGGCACTGCTGGTTCCTGAGCCTGTCCCGCTGGGACACCATCGGCGGGAACCTGATAATGATCAATAGGGGGGATCCTGAGGTACTACCCAGGCTGCTGTGCGGGCTGGCCCTTACCTCTACCACGGCCTCGACCTCTCGCTGGTCTAGCCGGTGACTGGTCACCCTGATTGGTATGGCGTGTCCTCACCCTCTGTGAGAGAATGAAATAATGTAAGTTCAGATTTTAAGAATCAATAGGTCAGCACGAAAGAGTTCAAGAAAGATAGAATGTTTCCTAAAAGTTCGGCAGCCTCTCGAAGATAAGTACAGACGTCTCCGTACCGATCCGCAATACTTTACTAAACCTGCCCATGACCGTTGAGTCCTATGTAACCTAGGGCTTTGATACCAAACTGTCACGACCCCAAATCCTAACCGGCTGTGATGGCGCCTGCGGCCATCCTTCCGCACCTGCAGACCTCTCTTACACAGCCAGACTTCGCACCTGCAACCTCCCCTTCCGCTCCTGTGTAATCGCACCTGTGACTCCCCTTCCGCGGGTGCGAAAACACCAGCAAACTAGCACAGCAGATTTCCAACAATTCACTCCAACTTCCCGTCAACTATCCGAAATCAATCCCGAGCCCCTCGGGGCCCCAACCAAACATACCAACATATCCCATAACATCATTCAAACTTAGCCGATCCTTCGGAATGCCAAAAACAACACAAAACCACAAAACTTACATCGGATTAATGCCTAAGAATTTTGAAACTTCTAAATTTCGCCAACTACGCCGAAACCAACCAAAACACCTCCGATTAACCTGAAATTTTGTACACATATCCAACATGACATTATGAACCTGTTCCAACTTCCGGAATTCCATTCCAACCTCGATAGCCTATTTTTCACTGCCGACCGAAAATCGCCAAAATCTAACTTTTGCCAATTCAAGCCTAATTCTACATCGGACATCACAAAAATATTCCGAACACACTCCTAAGTCCCAAATCACCTAACGAAGCTACTCGAGCCATCAAATCCGCATTTCATGATCGTTTACCAATAAGTCAACTCTCAGATGACTTTCTCAACTATTATGCTACTTTAAAAGGATAAATGCCTAAACTCTCACCATAACCACTCCGGACCCAAACCAACTGATCCAACACATCAAAAATTAGATAGCTATACATAAAAAATGCAGAAATAGGGGAAATGGGGTAAATCTCATGGAACGACCGGTCGGGTCGTTACACAAGTACTTCTAATTTGAGCTGGAAGAGATGAGACTAGAAATCAGGAATACAGATATAACAAGTTCAATTCATATATGGGGAACATAAGGACCTAAAATCCCTAAAGGTAAGTCTATTTGCAAATACGTCCGAGTACGCACTCGTCACCTCGCGTACGCGGACTACAATCAACATAGAAGACTCAATCCTAAGGGTAGTTCCCCTACACAAGGTTAGGAAAGATACTTACCTTGATTGAGCTAATCAACTCAATACCACACTCTTGCCATGAGTACCCAACTCCGGGTGGCCCAAATCTAGACAATTCAATTGCATAGTGTAAATATCATCTAAAGGAAACAAAATAACTAATAAGTTGGAAGCTAATACGCAAAATTAGGAAATTCACCCAAAACGTTCCCCGAGCTCACGTCTCGAAATCGGGTAAAAATTATATTTTCCGGACACCCATTCACTCACGAGTCTAAAAATATGAAAATCTCTCAAATCGGAGGTCAAAAACCGAATCAAAACTCAATAATTTGGTCTATGAAGTTTATCAAAATTTTCCCAAATCTTCCACCCAAATTCGAATTCTAAGGACCGGATTTAAGTTAGGAATCATGGAAATTGATCTAAGTAGGTTAGAAATCACTTACCCAAGTTACCCAGGTGCAAAGGTCTTCAAATATTGCCTTTCCCGAGCTCCAAAATTCAAAATGGTGAAATTAGGCTTAAGCCCTCGAATATGATATAATTCCCCAGCAATATCTGCACCTGCGCCCCTAGGACCGCACCTTCTATACTGCACCTGCGGAAGTACCGTCGCACGTGCGAAAACCCACTAAAAGGCCTGGGGTTGCACTTGCGATCAAATGGTCGCACCTACGAAAAACAAACCGCACCTGCGAGGACTGGGAGATTGGGCCAAGTCCGCACCTGCGAGCTCCTCGCCACACCTGCGTGTCCGCGCCTACGGAAGGTCCATTGCAGGTGCGAGACACTAGAACCAGCAATGGTTCAACTGTCTTCCCAGTTCTAATATCATCCGATGAGCATCCAAAATGTACCCGAGGGCCCCAGGACCCTGTCCAACCACACACAAGTCATATAACCTAACACAGACTTGCTCAAGGTTTCAAACCACATAAAACAACACTAAAACGATGAATTAAACTAAAAATCCATGAAATCCCTCAAAACTTCTATAAACATTAAGTTTTGCATTTAAGGTCTGAATCATGGCAAACAAAGTCTGTTTCTTACCAAATTTCACAGATAACACATATAATTCATATTGAACCTGTACCGTGCTCCGGAACCATAATACGAGCCCGATATCACATATTTCACCTCAAATTTCATTTTCAAAAACCATTATATTTTTCAGAAAACAATTTTCTTTAAAAATTCATTTCTCAGACTTGGGACCTGAGAATTCGATTCCAGCCATACGTCCAAGTTGCATATTTTCCTACGGACCCTCCGCGACCATCAAATCACGGGTCTAGGTCCATTTATCGAAAACGTTGACTGAAGTCAACTTTATTCAAATTTCTAATACAAAATTATCATTTTTTATCAATTTTTTTCACATAAAGGCTTCTCGGCTACACGCTCGGGTTGTGCACGCAAATCGAGGTGAGATAGAAGGAGGTTTTTCATGACCTCGGAACACATAATTAGCTACAATATACGAGATGACCTTTTGGGTCATCACAATCTCCCCCTCTTCAACAAATGTTCGTCCTCGAACGTGCTAAGATTCACTTTGAGCTCATCCAATAGCTGCATCATGTGCATCTACTCTCTCACTGATTTTGGTGTTTGACCCAATCACCTGCTGCATCATAGCTTCCAACCGTGAAAACCCATCTTCTTGCCTCCCCCCTGGTGATGCTGAGGAGGGTAGTATGACTGTTGCTGATTTTGATGGTTATAACCGTACAGTCTCTGATATGGTGCTGCATTACCTTGTAGTCTCATGGCCCACACATTTCCACTGTTCTGCTGCTGGTGAGGAGGCCTATAAGGTTGAACTTGTCGACCCCAGCTCTTCCCCCTTGTCTCTGACGTTCATAATTTGTCACATAATTCATATTTTCAGGATGAGGATGGTTATCGCATTCTGCATTCCAGTGGTTACCAAGTGGTTGACTAATGCATGATGTGCATAAGCCCCCATTGGTTGTGTCAACAATGTGTACCTGTTGTTTCTGTCCCGATTCTTCCACCTTCTTTGTAAGAATAGTCATTTGTGTTATCAAGGTGGCCACGTTCTCTGCAATGGTATTAGATGGATCGAATGGC